>JAYKAV010002838.1:589616-638735 GCA_035582835.1 Phoebastria nigripes | reverse complement strand
GGTCCAGATAGACGACATCTGTAGCCCTTCCCACGTCCACTGATGTAGTCACTCCATTGTAGAAGGCCACTAGGTTGGTCAGGCAGGACTTGCCCTTGGTGAAGCCATGCTGGCTCTCTCGAATCACCGTGATGGGGTAGCACTTTAAGGTGGCTGAAAAGGACAGGTACCAGAGGTGACAGGTAGACAGAAAAAGTGGGGAAACAGACACCAAGGCGCRAAGTGAAGTTGAGGGAGCAAATCCTTAAGAGACAGATACACCAAGAGCTTTTATTAACTAAAAGATTTGTTTTGCTTTGCCACATTACAGTTGGTAGTTAGGCAGTACACAGAGCTGGTAATCATCTGATAGTGCTGTATTTACTGCAGTGAACATCTGTGTTACTGCTACTCGTTCAATCACAGCATCCCCAGCTTCTCTTTAGAAATCCTCAGAGACAATGGAAGAGTGCAGTGTTTTACGGGGGTTATTGCTCCTTTCATAGCTGGAGTTGCAGGAGCAACAGGTCTGTGCACTAAACGCTGTGTTTCTTACTGTACCACATTTAAAGTAGTGATTCGGTTTCACATGCCTCATTCAACAACCAGCAATTTACAGCAACACTTGATACCTTCTGGCTGCAGTTCCCAATTAATATGAGATACTGGAGAGCGTGGCTGTTGCAACAGCAGTGCTGATGGTGTAAACAAGCCAGTTAAAACAGTGTCAGGCTTTGTTCAGCTAGGAATGACATCCTTGTTATGAGCTGAAGCATCACACCTGCTTCTTTTAGGTTAACTGACAAATTGCTGCTATGTAAATCTGCATTTTAAATAYAATACCATGCCTCTCCTGCGGCTGAATGAGAATAAGGTGAGTGAGAAAGTGAAACTGAAACAAAAAACCAAACACACCAAACTTGTGATATCTCACATGGCAACATATCCTTCCACCAGGGAATGTAACTCTGTCCTTGAGGCAGGATTACTCATAAACACCATACATATAATAGTATCCCAACACAGACAGAGAAAAGATGGTGTTTCCCTAAACTGTCTTCGTAACTACAAAAGCTGAAATAGAGAAAATTGTCAGTGCCACCTCTGATTCCCCAGAGAAATGAGTTAAATGATCTCTGACAGTCATTACAAATGTTGGACCTTCATTCCAGTCCTGCTTCTAGTAACATGCAGGCAAAATGGCCTGCTGTAATTAAACACACAGTCACACTCTTTTTACCATTTGTGGATGTGTAGCAGTGGGGGACATTTCCATATGAGCGTTGTTGTCCTTCTGAAGACCCCAGTCATCCCACCAAGGACATATACAAGGCTGTCCTGGCATTCCTGCCCCATGTGAAGCCACAAATTGATTTCACAGGTGAACAAGCAATGAAAATAATGGCTAGGCTGTGACAATGTCTCTTCCACGTTGTGTGGCTGGCACAATCCCAGACACAGCTGAGAAAGATGCAGTTCCTGCTGCCTGCTGTACCAGTAAGTCTTAGATCATCTCCCTAATCCCCCTACTAGTTTTGGGGGTATACTAATGGAGTGGAAGTCCTGAGACTTTATCAAAATRCTTTTGAATTCTTCAGGCATCAAAAATATTTGAATACTGTATAGGCGTGTGAACCTGACAGCTGAGAGATCTTTCTCACCTGATTCTGAAGTTATCAGCTGCTAGTCACCAGCAGAGAAAGAATACTGGGCTAAATCATAGAATGATAAAATCATAGAATGGTTTGGGTTGGAAGGGACCTTTAAAGGTCATCTAGTCCAACCCCCCTGCCACGAGCAGGGACATCTTCAACTAGATCAGGTTGCTCAGAGCCCCGTCCAACCTGACCTTGAATGTTTCCAGGGATGGGGCATCTACCACCTCTCTGGGCAACCTGTGCCAGTGTTTCACCACCCTCAGCATAAAAAATGTCTTCCTTCTATCTAGTATAAATGTACCTTTGTCTGATTTTCTGTGACAGTGCCCACGTCCTCAAAGAGTCTTTGCATCCTGTCTGGGTGATTACCTGAGCGTGGGTACGATTCAAACCTAAATCCGCTCTTTCCCTCCTTTGATATTCAACAGCGTACTCTGTTTCTTCTTACAGATTCTATGCACACTATTAAACAATTTAAGACACAGTCAACCAAACAACATTTGTTGGGGTTTAATATTCTGCATTTTGCTAAAGTGCATTATACTGAACAAGAGACAGTGGCTAAAAGCATCTAAAGCCTTTGAAAGAGAGTATGGACAAAGGCAGTGGCATACAAACTGCATTGTCAAAATACTTCCTGCTCCTTTTCATGCCAAAACCCCAGGAACATTAATATTTTCTATCCAGTCTTTGAGTTATGCAATAGTGTAAAAAGGCTGTTGCTTTTATAGCTGTTCAAGSATTTCTGGTTTGAACTCAGACACAGTGAACATGACTTGTTGCCTTAGGAAGACTAGGTTTTTCCTATCAACTTCTGGTGCACCATATGCATCAGCATTTTAACATACCTGTCCAGCTGTATTGTTCAACATGGAGGGTTGAGCCAGAGCCTGAGCATGGTATTTTCTATGACGAGAAGCCAAACTGCAAGGTCCTGAACCGCTATCAATCAACAATGACAGCACTAATGTATACAGCTGAGCCTCTGAAGAGAATAAAACCAGCATTTTTTGAAATTTTGCAAAATATGAAACTTAAATTTTAAAATCCTATATTTTCCCCATTGTCACTTGTTTTAAAACTGATAGATCCGAGAAGACAGGCAGGGGGCAAACTGTACATACAACATCTAATATTCATCTCAAATAAATACTATAGATCCTAACTTATCAAAATGAATACTTAAGAATTAAATGAGTAGTCAAGACACAACCAAAAAAGTTGCAAGTATAAATATATTATATATACAGTTTTACTTTAAGATTAAAGTAGGACAAATAAATTAATCCATCAAAATCAGAAGAGAAAGGAACTTCAGGTTCTATAATTCAGTGAGTTTCAAAAATAGAACTTAGTTGCATGAAATTGTGCTCCGATCCATATGCTTCCATGGACAAATGCAATTACTGCCTCTGGTAAACAAGTTAATTGATGTGAGAGAATATAGTTCAGAATACCTTATATGTGAACAACATTTCACAAAAAGCACATAGACTTGGGGTTGTGCTATGATCAATAGTAATCAATACAGTCCCATTGAAACGGATAAGACTATGCTGCTCTGTTGGTGTATCAGCTGAGAGTCTGGCTCAGTTTTCCTTAAAATAAGAAAAACATGTCCTCTCACCTAGCAAAATAAATTAGCTATTCAAGCTCTCTCAAAAAAAATTCTCATTGGCACAGAGGCAAAAATACTTTTTTAGACAAGGCAATCAAAAATCTCAGAGCAACTCTAAAATCTCTATCAGTGATTGCTCAGTCACTAAGCAGAATCCTCTCAGGAAAGAAGCATTCAAAATGGTAGCTGTTACATTCCCAATAAAATTACAAATGCTAGTAATTCTTGATTTTTGCCATCAGACTGATAAATTAGGATGGCACAAGACCTTGTGATCAACCAGTCAGACATTTTTGTGAAAAAAAGGTCATGGGATTGCTGTTAATTCATTCGTCCTTGAACTGCAGGGCTACAGTAGAAAAATACACACTTCTGAAGATGTTTTAATCTGCTTACTGTATATTTTATCTTGTGTCTGTCTACTTTTTAAACCCAAGAGACATATACATTCAGTCAGGTCCATCTGATGTCACTTTTCCTGTTTTATCAGACAAATTTGTAATCTTACCCCAAAAAATGAAATTCTTTCAACAAGCTGCATTTTTCACGAAACTCTAATTATTGCTATTAATTATAAAACTCAATAAATCAGTCTCCTCAATGATCGAAAAGAGTTTCAAGTTTTTAAAGTTCCTGTTTCTTGTTAAAAATTAATTTTTTAATCACCTTTAATATGATACATTTAGTTTCAATTTCTTGCCCCTTAAAAATGTTGGCTTTCTCCAAAATGTGATTTGCCCAAAAGTTACACCTACACAGCAGGTGGGTGGAAAAGCTAAAATTTTCTGTTTACAAACTGTCTTTGAACAGATCATACACTTTTCAAAACGTGTCTGGCATTGGTTGAATGCAATTTACACACATCACAAAATGAGAAAAACTTGTCAAGAATTTATGGAATTGCTTTCAAATAAATTATTTGTCAATTTTCTTTTTCCTTGTAAGGCCTGATCCAAAATATGCTGAAGTCATTAGAAAGGTACTGATTCCCCTGAGCTTTGCATCAGGCTGTATTTATTCAGCATATAGAGCTGGCTACATAATTCACAAATATATTCAATGAATTATTCATTTGTTAAATTTTATGTTTTTATGCCTAAACTATTTGAGAAATAATATTGCCCATTATTCATTCAGCTCTAGATCATGCTCACTTGTAAACAAAACAGAAGACTAAAGCAGCATTGGACAAAAATTACGTTTTTTTGTTCTCCGGATAGATGTGATCTCATGCTTGGTAAAATAAGATATGGGAGAAGAACAACATTTCTTGGGTTTGCTGCCATGAAATGCATCCTGCTGAGGACTTTCTTGCCATTTCCTAATTTTGCTGAGTAACAGAGCAGCCAGTTTGTGGGAACAGCTGCTTAGACATAATTTCAGAGGCTCAGGCACTATACCTGTTTGGAAAGGCAACATTTCTGGCAGTTAGAGACAGCCCCCTACCCCAGGCAGATGGGCTCACCTTGCCTTTAGAAGGATGGCCAAGAGAGCTGCGATGTAAACAAAGACATGCAGGACCCTCTCCGAGCTCTCAGCAGCTTTCTTGTTCTCATCTTGTGAAAGGATTTTCCCAATGTCCTACTGCAACACTAGAGCAGGCTGAAAAGGGAGCAAGCCCATTGCGAGCTACTGTGCACTCACAAGCTTTTGAAAAGAAACAGTTTCCCACACACAAAACTGACTGGCTGGGACTCTGCTATTTATACCTGCAATGGTCCACTGCACAGGACCAAGGGCTTTTAACTGTTGCTGTGAAGAGCATCTATTCTATGTGAAGCCCCACAGAAGCAAGCTGACATTTGATATAATTTCTTACAGATATTGCAATTCTCCCTCCTGTATATCCTGCCAACATATTTGCAACCAAGTGCATTTGACTGAAAACTTGGCATAGGAATTCCATCAATTATTTTCAATTCACTGAATAGGTAGATTAGTCAGGGAAAAAGCACAATATATATGGGCAAATCAGTGAGCCAATCATTGGCAGATGCCTTGCCTCAGAATTAAAGTATTTTGACATTTCATAGCAGATGGTTTAAGGAAAACAGAAGTTTAGTAACAATGCTTCACTTGTTAAGATGTCACAATCAATACACTACATGTGAAAGGCTATGTCACAAATGGAGACACTCTCAGCGCAGTGAAATGACAAGCTTTTAATAAATAGAAAAGTATTTGGCCACTGCAAATAAAGGCAAAGGAAATGTGTACTTTCACATTAGAGTGCATAGGTAAAGTGAACATCAGGGTGTTCCTCCAATGCTGCAAAGAAAATCAGATGGTGAGGTAGGCAGGGCTGCAAGGAAGGGCCTGGAAGAGACACCTCACTCTTCATCTTTAAATATCCTGGATCTGCCTGGCCTCTGCCTGCCTCAAGGACAGACATGTTCTGAGGGAAATGGGCAGAGAAAATCACTTCACCAGACCTTTGGATCTGACAATGTTACAAGTGGGCAAATACTACCTAACACCAATGTTCATTCAAGATAAAATCCTTTCCACCACATGTTGTGTTTTCCAACAGGTAATGAAATGCCTTCTCTCATACTAGATTTGCTCCATTCACAGCCAAAGCGTGCACTGATGCTTGCAAAGAGCTTGTGACAAAACCACCAATTTGTTAGTATTCCCACATTTGCAGATTGATCTGTTTGCTCTTAGCACTGTTCAGCTCGTGCCATAGCAATATTTTACTCAGTGCTATAGTAGTAACACTGCTGTTACAGCCATGATATAAGCTTCGACTCATGAAAGCAAGATTGTAGAGAGGGTTCATATTTTATATCAAAGCAGTTAAAACAGCTGGGAAAATCAGAAACCTGATAATGGAACTCTATGGTCAAATGCTTTTCCACTTTTCCCAATTTCCATTCCTCTACTGAAAAATATTCTCTCTGCCTTCAAATCTCACTTCTCTTATACTTACTCTTTTATCACTTTCCCATAAATCACTTCTTCCATTCTCCAGATGAATCAAACTCTTTGTCTCTGAGTGCCTGAAAGCTTGTCATGGCCATCTAGTGACAATGTAGAAATGGCAAGTACAAATGCAGCCCAGGACACTGCGTGGACTGTTGCACATTTGTCTCAAAATCATTCTAAACYGAACGTTGCATCCTCTTGGATTTGTTTCAGTCTTCCTGGAACCTGACAGAAAATTTGCTTTGAAGAAATATTAAGCAGCTTGTTAAGAAATACTAATCAGCTTGTTTTAATCATATCACTGGCAATATATGCACACTGCCTTTTAAATGATGGAAGCTCACCTTTAACTGGTCTACATTCAACAATAAAAAAATCCTATTATACCAAAATATTTTACAAAGCAAGGGTCATAGTAACTACAGGCTGTTCTAGTTTATGTAAAAATAGCTTGAAACAACAAAATAAACTGTAAGATATTGCTCTGCAGACAGGCTTTCAAAGGTATTTCACTGTATACTAGTGGATTTTTACAAACTCAGCCATTCTCCTTTTCAGAGAGAGTGTTTCAGGAGATTTTCAGATTATGTTGGATAGAAACTGAAGTGCAGCTTATATTAATACTTTGGCAGTTCTGAAAGCCAAATAATCTTTCCTCAATTCCTTTTCCTTTTATTGCTATTTTTTTTTAAATACTTACTTACTATATTTTATCTGTTTTTCTACACTAATGTAGGAGGTTTAGATTCTCCATCACATAAAGAATCTTTTATAACACTTTCATGATGTCACGTAGACTGAATGGATGTAAACACCCCTTTGAAAGAGGCCTCCCTGGCTGGTTTAAATATCTGTAAAGCAAGATACCAGCCCCATTCTAACTGCAGTACAAAGGGAAATCTGGATGCGATTGAAACCATCTGACTACGGATGCCAGAACAGTTTTGTTATATAATGCATGTGAGCACAGCTGCTTTCTTATCACAAGACCCAAGATGAATACATCACACATTGAAGGGCAGAGTTACCTTCCCTTCCTAATAAATCCCCCTTGATGGGTTACTTTCCACGGGCCATTCCCAATACAAAATGAAACTGTCCAGAGTACAAGACACAAGGAATTGGTACCAAACCATCTCCACTTTCATTCCTCACCCCCATCACTTTCTGAATGCTATTTTCCAAAGGCAGCAGGAAGGAGATCCACTCTGTTCCTTGAGGTACCTTTATGTGGAATAACACAAATAATTTCTACAGGAGCTAACAGGGTGCAGCCAGTTGGATGCCTGATTTGGAAAATCTTGGGGTGCCATTTGCCATGTAGGCATGTGCAATGGGTCTGCAGAAAAGCCTTCACTCACAAACAGTGAGAAAGCCATTTCTAATCTGTTCTTGACCTGAGAGCACCGTATTATTGAGTGAGCTCTGCAATTTAGTCAGGACCACTGTGATATCAAGACTTACATGGTATCTGTAAGATTCACACCATTCCCTTTTCTGCTTTCTGTATGTAGTATTCACCACTTCACATGATGACCATCTTCCACACGACAAGATCTTTGTGTCAAAAGCTGGGAGAGTGAATGGTAACGCAACTCCTTCAGCCTCTGGGATGCTCAGCAAACTGAAAAGAGTGAAGAAAATTGGCTAGCTATAGCACGAATCAGATGTTAGTACTGAACAAAAACTGGTGCTCTTGACTGAAGGCTGGACAACACATAGTGACAGTGAGGAGAGAAAAAGAAAGGCATATTTCAAAGACAGCCTCTACTGTCAGAAATCCAGAGGCTTCCTTCAGAGTTGGGGGAATCTGTGAGAGCAAAGGTGGGTCAGTGATGTATGAAAGAAAAAGGGTTTGGCAGGGGCTGCATTTCTATTCTCACACAAGGCTGTGAACTCTTAGAATATTTTTTTTTTCCTTAAAGGTGACTTTCTGCTAAAATTACACACAAGATTCCCCCTCTGTGACCCTAGCATAAAAATACAAAGACCCAATCAGATTTACATACATCGGAGGAGATCAGGTTGCTTTGCCCCTTCAGGTGCAATAGTATCCATATAACTAAACCATTCTTCCCAATCTGTTACCAACAAAAAGATTATTTACAGTTCAAGYCTTTGCTTTTAACTTGTTTAGAACAATTTCATTTCTATGTTCCATAAAGGCGAGAATAGAAGATATATTAGGTACAGGAAACTGTGATGAAAAAAATCTCCAGAATGGGTTTTGCCATACTGAATGTTGCCCTCTGGTCTGGTTTCTGGGAAGTTGTAACCTGACTCTCAACTATCCTGACCTGTGGCTATTGTCACATACTTTCCGAAATCATCCACGAGATGTTGAATGAACTCGGCATAACTTATTTTTGTTATGCAACTCTGTGAAGAATACAACTCCGTATCATGGACTGGATGGCCCAGAATAACTCTGTGCAGAAATGACTCGGTATCCAGGGAAAACTTTCAAGCTTGTAAAGACATGACATTTTCCTGGAAAGCGACTGTTAAACTCTGACTAATGCATTCCCCTCTTTTCTTCTCCTTGTTTTTTTAAGTCTATCCATACAGGTTTTGAAGCTCTGAATGTTCCTGGGCACTGAAAACAATGTGAGGTGGAGACTGTAAAAAATGTCTGAGCAAGCAGTGACTCAGTCTGGACAGTACTCTCTATGCGATATTTTGGGAACATTTTGGGGAAATGTAGCAATCCCAGGGCCTAGCGCCAGACATTTCCTTTTTGCCCAGGCAGTCAATATTTCCAGGGCACCTATTCAGTGTCCTGGAAAGACTGAAACTTGGCCACTAAGTGAGCTGCTTCTGCAAGCACAGTTCTTAGCAGGTTGGACGAGCCACGCTGCTGACAGGCTTTGAGCCCCAAGTGCTTCTGGCCCAAACTAGTGAGAGCAGCTCTGGGGGCTTCAGGAATTATGTCCCTGCCACAAGCCTGGCAAGAGCAAAGCTCCCCTCTCTTCTCCCTCCATTCCAGCTGGAAAGCCTCCTGATGCCACATCCAGACATGTACTCGTAGTGAAGTGAAACTAGGTGAAAGTGGACACTAAGTGTAAATAAATATTAAGAAGGTGCTTTAGCAAAGGAAATCTAAAACAGACAATGTTTCCCCACCATCTTAACAATTGTAGCTGACTACCCAAAAGAGTGAACATATCTATCATCCCCATCCAGAACTCCCCTAGAATTTGCTCCTAGGAAGCTAAACGTCAGTGAATGTGACAGAGAAAGCTCAAACTTGCAAAAACACTCTGACATTATATAAACCTTGCTTTGTTTCAGGCTACTTCACACTATTCCAGTCTCCTATGTGAAATAGCTAGTCAATCCCCATACTCTAGGTATAGGAATGCCATGGAACTAACTTAAGAAACTTCGCTGTAAAGCTTAACATAAAATAGTATCACCTGAGTATGCTATAGGATCACAGATACCCCATAGGAAGGCATGCAAAATCCCATTTTGTTGGAAACAGCATCTCACCTTGTAACAAGGAAGTCAGCAGACTGAGAACTGAGGTACTCTGGTCTGTTTGCCATGGAGCTAACCTTGGACAAACTCTTTTCCCTCTCTTTATCTCAATGTATGTATTCCTAAGATAGTTGAACAAGACCAACATCACAGAGAGGCAGCAAGAATGACTAAGATTTGTAGTGTGCCTTGAAACATTCAAAAAACCACCACTATTCTAGCCCTGACTTACTAATACCCGTCATGAGAAAATTACCATGTATTATTACGTAAAGCCATAGACTTGCTAAAGACAACGTGTAATGTAATAGATGAGCATGAATGTTAACTACCTGAGCTAGCAAGAGAAACTTTTCTCACTGACATAGCTTCCAGCATGTTTGGATGCAGTACTTTGTTTTCTCCAGAGCAACAGTGACATTTTAGATCATCTTCTGTGCTATAAATGGAGTACTATGATCTGCTGAACATTTGCTACCTGAAGACCATTTCCTGGTGCCCAAGTCATTAACTTTCTCAGATGACATCGCCACATCTGTAACAAAAAGATGTAATGTGCTGCTAATTTATGAGGCTACCGTAGTGCTGATATTTTAAACTACTCGGGTGTGAATAGCAAAGTCTGGCTGGTATTTGAAATCTCTTTGGCAACATTAGCTCACTGTGGATGATGTTTGAAATCATTCTGGCACTCGGGGCATCAGAGACAAATAGAACAGTACTGGCCACTGCAGGAGCTGCGATAATATTTCCCAAGGCCAATATTTTATTTCTAGTGATAGGAGAGGAGTGCATGTGAACAAGAACTTAACAGGGCTGCTGGTTCTCAGATTAGTGCTTTGATCAAACAGCATTCCTGTAGAAAATTAAACCACTGACTCCAGATTTATCTTTCAACAATAGATGGGGAGGAAGCAAAACTTACTTCTGCAAGAAAGGCAGAGCTGGACAGTAAAAGGTGGTTTTCACTTTACAAAGTAGAAAACGAATCCATGTTCTGTGGGTTCTATTGTAAGCCTTTAGGGGACCATTATTGCCATCTAGTGTAACTTCGAGCATAATATAAGCCACAGAATTGTACCCACTCAGTCTACTTTGAGCCCAATAACCTCCACTCAAAGTAGGTCACGTCTTTTGGAAACATTTGCAGGCTCGGTTCTAGAAATACGTGTTGGCTATGGTTTCTCTGACTGCTACGTCATGTTACTATATTGTTTGAGTATCCAAATTGTTGCCATACCTCTGATTTCACCATTTACTTTCTCGATGTTGATTGATCTATGTCTTATGATAACTTAGAGAAAATCAAAATCCCTATCCTTACTTAACAGAAAATTGAGATAATCACATTAAAAAAAAAAAATTAAAAATCAGGGAGTACGGCTGGTGCTAAGGAATTAACCTTGCATTAAGGAAACAGTCCTGCCCAGAGACACCACGTGGTGCTACCACTTCAGTGTCCAGTAGAAAAACACACAAATTCTAGTATGCTGATTTTACAACTATGGCTATTAGATTATTAAGATCTAAACAAGATGCATGTAGGGCTGTCAAAACACTCAGGGAGAGATTTATTTCAAGTTCAAATCTGTAACTGCATGTCATCCATGTAGGCTGACAATCAATAAACATGAGAACAAGAAATCAAAAAGTCTCTCAGGTAACACCCAGTGCTCACTCCTTTGGCTGGGAGGAAGAACAGTCCTCTCCTAACTAATCCCAATTCCCTTCTTTCAAAATATAGAATGTAAATGAGTTTGGCTGCAGATAATGATGTTTCCATTATTAGTAACACCCTGAATAGCTTCAAACCCTGGCTGGGAATTTAACTCCTGGGGACTTGGCTTGGCAGGATCTCCTTTTAATAGACCCTGCTCAGCACAGAGTGTGAAATGGCTTCAGAGTCCTCGCCAGGGGCACTGATAGGCCTGCACGCTTCATCACAGGCTATTACACACTCAGATTCACTGAGCTGAAAATCCGTGGGAAATATATATAACTTCAAAACATCCATGAAGCTCCTCAATCTGTCTGGAATTATTACCCTGTAATTCTGAATGCATTTGCTGACAGAAAATAAGGATTTGGTATGAAATCCTTTTCTTCTGTGTTGTTTCTATGGCTGCCCAGGGATCCCCAGAGGAGAGGCTGAACCAGAGGCTTTCAGTTTCATTTTTAAGACACAATTTTATGGTGTAAATTAACTGACCAGCTTGCTTGCACTGGAAGTAACCTCCTCAGACAGACCAGAGGAAGATGAGATGGCTAGGAGAAGATCCTTTTACACTTCACAAAAATGGCCTTATTTATAACGGCCAAGGCTTGTAATAGTCTTTGTTAGGGTTACCAGCAGGAATAAACCACAGGTCCTTCACTCAGTTACATAATTACCGCTGGTTTGGTTATCTTCTAAGCACTGGAGGCCTAAATACTTTGGCACTCTTATCAATGGAGAGAAAAGGCATTTTCACATGAGATGCAGCCTCCCTGGAGCTGCTTATCTTTCTGCATCGGCCATACCAGCAAAGAGACTCCTTGCCCAGCACGTCAGGGAAACTGTTAMAGTTACATGGGATAAATCTGGGCCTAGGTTTTCCAAAGTGGCTGAGTCCCACAGGAAGATAACGTTTAAGGGAACATATAGTCTTGAATAGGACTTACAGCATGTTTCCATCCAAATTTTTTCAGTAACAATGGTGTCTTCACAGGAATTGAAATTTCATTTAAATATGGATTTTGATGAAAGTGCATTTTAAAAATTATAAAAATTGGAATAACAGTTTTAAATATTTTCAGAATGTTTCTATTTTTTTCATTAAATATATGTTAAAGTTCATTGCATTTAATATTCATTGAATAGTCTAGACATATTAAAACAGAAGGTGGAACATTATATTTAAATAATCCAGAATTTCTTTCCTCTCACAAAATGGGGGGGGGGGGGGCAGACAAAAACAAAACAAACCCAAGCCCTGTGCTCATCCTGGCTTTGAAACACAAAGTTATCCAACTGTGGAATTTCCTAAAAGCCAGACAAGGAAGTGCTGCCAAAATTTCACTGCCTCTTTGAAAACATGTAGTTCATGCAGTTCAATAGATTTCCATCAATTTGATCAGGTGACATTGTCATCTAATTAATTCTAGTACAAATTTGTGTGCCTGCAACAGAGAATCTGCTGAAGATTGAGGCTTCTTTTACTTAATTATAATATAAAGACAACCCAGTTTATTGCAATGTTCCTTGGGGTAATAAATCTACAGTGACCTTAACCATGATTTTTTCTGTCAGTTCAAAAACATAATCTTCATTCTTGGTTAGCCAGGTGATTTAGCGTGTTCTTCAATTGCCCAGCAACAGATTATTTCATTTATGTCTTCCATTTATTCTTCCAACATCGCTGATCCAGGTAATAAAGAATCAGGTTCACAGCTATTATCTCTGGTTAATCTGTCATAATTGTCTACATCTTAAATTAGGGATATTATGCTGAATTGCATTTAATACAGTAGCTTCATTGTGTGCATCAGACAAGATCAAAAAAATATGACCTTGACTGACACTCAAGCCATTTTAGACTCCAGTTCACTAAAAATATCTCATTTAGAAACATTAGGCAGATGCAGACAATGGTCCTTGTCCTTCTGTGTTACTGTTGGTTTCCACAATACATTGACAATACTTTTAAAAAAATGTACTCCCTCACAATAGGAAGAATACTATAAATAACAGAAGTAGCCATCAGAGGATGAGTTTGCATACAGACACTGGTATCGTGTTTTGTCCTTCATTACTCACCTAAGTTATGTTCTGCTCTGCTTGACCAATGTTCATTGCTGAAATCTGTTTTATTCCAAAGGATGCTTTTCTTAGGCCTTGTTTTCACAGATAGAATGAAGAAATGAAACCCTAACAAAAAGGAAGGCAAGTGGGTTAGTAGGTTCAGTCCAAGGCTAAAGAGATCCAAGTCTTTTATTCCTGCATCATTGGTTTACAGTCACAGATGACATCAGAAACACTGAACAGCAATGTTACAGACCCCTAGAATCATAGAATGGTTGAGGTTGGAAAGGACCTCTGGAGCTCATCTTGTCTAACCCTCCTGCTCGGGCAGGGTCACCTGGAGCAGGTTGCCCAGGACCATGTCCAGACAGGTTTTGGATGTCTCCAAAGATGGAGACTCCACAACCTCTCTGGGCAACCTTTGCCAGTGCTCAGTCACCCTCACAGTAGAAAAGTGTTTCCTGGTGTTCAGAGGGAACCTCCTGTGTTTCAGTTTGTGCCCATTGCCTCTTGTCCTGTCACTGAAAACCAATGAAAAGAGCCTGGCTCCGTCTTCTTTGCACCCYTCCTTCAGATATTTGTACATGTTGATAAGATCCCCCCTGAGCCTTCTCTTCTCCAGGCTGGGCAGTCCCAGCTCTCTCAGCCTTTACACATATGTGAGGTGCTCCAGTCCCTTAATCATCTCAGAGGTCCTTTGCTGGGCTCTCCAGTAGCTCTGTATCTCTCAATGCTGAAATAATTCTTTTTTTTTTTCCTGGCAATCAAAGAACGCAAGCAGAATAGGCAACTATGATATCAAGAGCACAAAGAAGTAAAAATTTTAAAAAATAGACAAAGAAGAGATACGCACCAAGTTGAAGCAAAGATGTCAGGTGAGACTGTGATCTTTTGTTCTACCTCATCAAGAAACTTAGCAGCACACAAAACATTTTGCTTTAAAAATGTCCTCCAGCGCCTGGTATGGAGTGACTATTGGAAGGTGACATTTTCCTTTTCTTGTGACTGGTTATGTGCCCTGGGAAATGTAAAAATATCACCAAGGTATGCATAAGAGAGGAGTTAATTAGTTTAACTTCCTGATGGGAATATATTAACAGTGTAATAAGATGCTCAAATACTCTCTTTATGATTGTCCCTGCCAAAATAGTTGTTGGAAAGCTTTTTTGTAATACAAAAAGTTTTATCCTCCATATGGAGATCCAGATGCTGACTATGATCTTTGTGTGGCAGAGGTCACTGCAGACACTCAGCCTCTACATCTCAGCAAGCTGCACCTCTGACACTGTTACTAGAAGGATCCTGTGTCAGGATCGATATCCAGACAACTTTCTCCTAAATTCGTATATGAAGCCAAAGGGAATCATTTCCCTGTATCGATACATAATGCTTTGTGAGGAAGCAAATATTGTATTTTTTTTTATTGCCACTCAGTGCTTTTGTTTTTTAAACTCTTTTGTGGCCAAGTTCAAATGCAATTTGTCCTGCACAGTCATTGCCCAAAGTGGACAACATAATTAATCATCTATCCTTATGTACTTGTGACTTAAAATGACTTTTAGCTAAACACTCTTACCCTAGCTCTCCCCTTGATTAATCCTGAACCATGTAAGCATGAATTTTATTGCTGGCTCTCTCCTTCTGTCAGCTGGAATGTCACTTTGGAATTCAATCTAATGAAAAAAAGCATAGTATGTTGATTTCCCCACTGTTCTAAAAAATGTCACCTATTTTCCTTGTGAAATACTTTTTAAAATAGATTTTTGGATAGCTGGGATGACCAGTATGATAATTCCTTCTGAATAGCTTTCTAAAATTATACATAAAATGCCTTCCTGCTTAAATACTGAATATGAGTGATGTAGAATTACGATCCCTATAATAAAACCTTAAATCAACTTCCAGTTTCTTTATAACTGTATAGACAAGAAAAATCTTCTCGAAAAGCCCCACTAACCTTAGGACCATCATTTACAAGGACACTGTCTCCTAGGCTATTTATACTTTTATCTGTATCTGATAGAAATCTGTGGGTAGGACACACAGTCTAGTTTTTATTTCCCTGCTTTAGAAAGCCAAACAACTACGTTTAGCTGATTCTTTCTGTCCAAGAAATGCATTATATAAACAATAAAGAAACTAAGACTTTGAGCAGCATAGGCAGCAGCGTGTTCATTTATATCATTCCAGGTTTACAAATGAGAAGGACTGTAAAACCTTCTTTTTTAAGGTTACAAAGGAATGGTGGCAAATTTCCAATTGTTTCAGGAGATCAAGCAGCCCTTTTCAATGCCAGAGCTTTTCACATTTCTGCAACGTTGTCTTGGCTGATTCAGCCACCTCATTAGTAATTGCTTGCATTAAACAATTATAAAAAATTTGGAAGATATCAAGACAAATGTCTGTGAAAATAAAAAATTCAAAATTCAAAATAAAATAAAATTTAATAAAAAGCCTACTGTCACTGCACATCCCGAAGTCCCATATTATTTTGCTGATTCATTTATAAGATTATATATTAAACAGCCATCTTTTTGAAAGGCCTTTCTGGTGCAAAATAAATTAACTTGACACATAAATTGTTCCCATTTTGCAGCTTTTCTAAAAGATTAAATCTTGTTGCCAAAAAAGCAAGCATTAAAAAAGACAAAAGAAAAGAAAATTAAAAGAACAACAAAAATACCCGGTGTGGGGAAGAGAGATTCCCTGCTTTCCAACACCCACTGATCTCAGGAGATGTGCCTAGGAACCAGGATCTTCAAGCAGACTCACATCTCATTTTGGGAAAAGATTTTTTCAAAGTGAGTAGGTCCGTTTCAGTGACCACCACATTGAGTTATAAGCAGTTTATACAAACCTAGCACTATTTTTTTGCCATAAACAGTAACAACATTGTCATGGCCTCCTTTGAAAATCTTTCCCTTAACTGTTTCACAAGGAAGGAAGCTGTAAGATGAATTTCTGGTCATCTGGCCACTGTTTGGCTGTACTAGAAAAYCAGACCTGGTGCCATAACTGAAGGGAAAAACCTCAACAGCAGTCTGTGTTTTCTATTCTGCAGTTACATCACCTACACAACTGCTTGTGCTAAGAAAGTTGTCAGAGTAATGGTACTGCCGCATCAGTGCAGCTCATTTCCCTGCTGATTCAAGAATGGGTGTAGCGATACATTATATTAAGTCCTCTGTGTTTGCACTAGCAGGATCTTACCACTTTCATAGCACAAATACTACAGCCATGCCCTGGATAACCATCTTCTAGCATTAAAACTGCTTGACTTGGAATAATTAAAGTACTTCTACATATTATTTATTTTGAATGAAGGAGTTAAAGTTCTTTAAGTTCTTCAAGAACTTTAGGTATTTACTATTTCTCTGATAGGTTTCAGTTACTTTAACTTGCCAGAATGACAATCCCATTACTCCCAGACTGTCTGGTTCTAATAACTAGGGAAGCTGTCAAACTGCATATCGTATATCTCCTATCACTGTTGTTCTGATGACTTTTATATATGCTCTGTTTCTTCCCAAGCACTATTTTATTCTGAGACATTGATACAATCAATATCTTTTCAAATCAATTCATGTCTTGCTCAGGTAGATAAACATATTAATCTATAAAAGTGATGCACTTTAATATGAAACCTTTATCCTTTCTTATTGGTTATTAACCAATTACATGTTATCAATGCTTTTTCATTCTGCAAAAATTTAAATGACAAACAATAGTTGTTCTGACAGCCAACTTAACCATCTAGCACCATCTTGAGGTTAAACCGATCTTGACATTCTAAAATAAATGGACGTTGCTTGATCATAAGCTCRCCAGTAGCTCTAGAGTAATGCAGATACCTATTTTTTAATGGCAAAAAAAAAAAAGTAATTCATCAGTTATAAGACAAACATCCTATAGATTTGTTTTCTTTGCTTCTTTGCATTGACTTTAAGACATTTCTGTTAATTCTGCTGGCAATTAAGTTTAAACTTGTATTCCAAAGGAAGAGTGGGATACTACACATTTTTATTTCGTAACTGTGCTGGACACTGTACTCAGAAGTGAGCTAAGGGAGGTTCTAAGGTTTAGACCTTTATACACAAGCTTTCCCACAAGTATTTTCCATTTCCATTGGGATTAATTCTAAAGTTTACTTCTGCACAAAAACATACCTTTACGAAGTATGCCTTATTCTAAATAACACTGGGCCACCCAGCTACAACCATCTTTTAAAACTAATTTATTTGTAACTGAAAATACCTAGGTATGACTGGATACGATATTTTGAAGTTTTGAAACATAATGAAAATGTCAGATAAAGCTATTGAGTTACAAGGTTTTTCACTGCTCACCCTATGTTTGAAGCTGATCGTGACACTGGAACACATTTCAAATGATGAGCGTGGTACAATTACAGCTTGGAATGAAAAGGGGATGAAGGCTGGGATCTTTTCAAGGAGTCAGGCAACAGTGAGGAAACTGCTGAGTTTTTCCAGACAGACTTGCCAACTTTGAGACTTTCTAAAAAAATGTATATATAAGCCATTAGCATGTATGGTAAAAAGGGGCTGAGTTACACATTGGTTGTATGCTTATTTTAAACAAATCTGATCATTAGCTCTGTGCTACTGGGCTGAACTACCTGACGAAACTCATGAGAATTTGAGTAAATGCAGCCCCAGTTTTATGAGCACCTCACATGGCAATATTCACTCAAATAGTCCTTGCTGTGTCGACAATGTTGTGTTGATTATCACGTTTAGAGATGCAGTATTTAGAAATTGTATCACTTTCAAGAGCCGATATATTCATTCAGTTGAGGATTCAGGAAAGATATAGAATCTAAACCAGTTTACCTTTAATAAGGAAATGGGAACATTTAGGACTCTAGAAGAGTGTAAAAATATATGATTTCCATAACACTAGGTATCAGCACTTTGTGCACATTTTTATTTCTGCCTCAAAACCTGCCTGCAAATGCAGAGTGGAGGAAAAACTAATTRATTTAAAATTCACCTGCCCTTCTTAAAGTGTCCACATGATGTTCAGTTCTATAGGGGGGTGACATTTCATTGTACCTGGAAGGATCTAACCACCTGTGAACCTATCTGTGTATTACCAACACAACACACCAAACTTCTAAAATTAATTGCTGTACTTTCATTTTCTACTTCATGGCTCTGTGAAAGAGCTTTTCATCTTGCAGTGACATACACTTAAACTGGAGGGTTATTCTTGCTAAAACACTTAGACTTCCAATGGTTTGGCTTATAGATTTCAGTGTAGTTTAACGTGAATTATATCTGGACTTTTTCCACAACAAAGATAGTTGCTCTTTGAAAATCAATTACAGCCATTGTCAACGTCAGGGAATTGATTTAAAGTCAATGTTGATGGTAACGACTGTATACCAGAAAGACAAATACAAAGCAAATGCAAATGCAAAACAAAATATGCAATAATCAATAACAGACATGGATACCCAGGAGATGGCCCCTTCTGGGGAATCCAGTCCCTGGAGACAGGATACCTATTTTCCCAAGACAGCAGATAAGTAAGGCAAGGGAAGCAGAAGAAAGAAAGTCTAACTCCTCCCCAGCCAGAGCTTTTAGAAGTTCTACCAGAATTTGTGTCAATGCTTTGAGAAAACTGAGCAGGGTATCACTGTCTCTTAGATCACAGCAAGAGATGCAATCCACAGGGCCAGCAAGGAAGACTTCCAAAGAAAATACGACTCTTCATATCTGGAAACTTACTGGGCAAGTGACTGAAACACTACTCTTGTGAATGGGAGAATCTACTTCCTGGTTACCCACAATACCCAGACCGAGCCCCCCAAAATGCAGTTAAACAACTATATCTGTGGCTCTTTTAAACTTAGATGAGACAGCAAGAGGAATTGAATGGCATTGAAAGTTCCSCTGTTGATAGGTTTTGTCAAAATATCTGTAGCAGCACTTCAAACTTTCAAGTGACAGTATTAGGGGAAATTCCATACCTGAAAGCCTCTTCCCAAAGGAGCCGTTCAAAACATCATGGACATAACAAGCAAAGGTATAAACAGATTAGCATGTTCAGAGACTGTAATTGCCTTTCCTGTTAGTTCACACTACACTCATAGAGGGAATAAAACAGGAATGTGGGGCAATACTTCAGACAGTGGCAGGTCTAAAACTCCAGATTGAAAATGTGCATCTGGATCTACACTTAGTCCATCCTGTAACTTATGTCTTGAAAGATAGCACTGTGTAGAAACTAGATCTATTTCTGGCTCTGCCCTGATCTCCTTTTAACCCACACACACCTCCTGGCTCCCTCCCTCCCTTTTCTGTTACATCGATGTAGGCTGTGTATTTTTCAGAGCCGCAGCTATGTTTGCGTACTCCGCTGGAGAATGGGACCTGGCCTCCTGAATCACAGAGATACTTTCACTATTTCCTCATGAAACCCCAGATCTTGAGACTGGAGGAATCCTCATATTTTTCTAAGGTCTGTCTGTGTCCCTTCATCCCATCAATGATTTATAAATTATGGATGAAGGAGCTAGGGAGAGAGCAAGCACATATACTTAAAGACTAGCCCAAATTACAGTGTTGCTGTGATTTACTTGACATTTGTTACCTATTGACATTTCTTGGTTATGTCCATACCAATCTAATTCTTTCCTAATTGCTCAATTTAGACATTGAAAATGAAAATTACTTTTCCTGTTCTAATTGTTCTTGTTCCATCATTGTACTTGACATCCAAAACACCAGTCTGGCTGAGTATTTTAATTCCAAACAACTTCTAATCAGTGCTGTTTTCTTTTATGAAGAAAACCACTCTCAAAGCAACAAAATGTTATGTGAGACAACAGAAGCTTGGAGCTCCATGGTCAGCACAGTAAAATGCTATTTAGCCTTTATTGAGATAATTGATTTGATGCATATTATGTTTGCTAAAAGGCAAATGCACTCTTTAACATTGCAGTTTGTTTCTGAACAGGTCACTTCATTTTGCTGAAAGCTTTAGACCACCTATTTATAGCAAAACAAAAGAAAACGTGTAGGTCACATCAAGTGCAGGAAGCAAAAGGGCAGTCATTCAAAGGCAGCTACAAGAGTTAGTTTCCGCTAGAACTTGCAGCCTGCTTTAAAGGCTGATGGAGCAGTAACAGGTCTTATTGAGAAATAATTTCTCATTGGAGGTGATGGTGATTGGTGGTACTGAGTCAGGTATATCTGCACCGTGGCAGGACAGTCTGCAGAAGGCCAAGAGTATATTCTGATGCAGAGGCACTAGATGAAGGAGTTGTTATTCCAGGATTTTTTCCCTTCACTTTTTTTCTGATAGTCAGTGCTTGGCCACAAATAGAGCTGAGACACCAGGTGGGATGAACACCTGCTACAAGGGAATATGGCGAAGTTGCTGTCTTGGCACCTAGTTTGTTGACCAGCTCAGGATTATATTGATCATTGGGGTTTCTGTTTGTTGGTTGTTTCGGGTTTTTTTAACAATATATCCCTTCAAAACCAAAGGACAGGGGAACGTTTCATGACTACCACAGCAAATTTCACCTGATTACCAGAACTAACAGCAAGGTTAGTCTGTCTGCTTCCTGTATATGGCACACTGTTCAGTACCCTGAAAGTTCAATAATATAATTTAAATATTTGGGTTTTACACAATGACATCTGAGTGAAATGCGATATACATGTGATACCCAGAAGGTCAGATTAGATGATCTAACTGCTTTTCCCTGGTCTTAAGCTCTTTGATTCCTCACCCACATCAAAGGGGTTCTGATGACCACTTCTCCCTAATCATTTAGAGATTTTTATGGTACCATGAAGACACAGAAACATACCAGATACTGCTGTTGAATAAATTGGTTACAGTTGTGCATGCAAAAAAAATAAGAAAAAAGGAAGTAGAACTAACTCCCTTGTCATCACACTTCTCAAGAAAAATTTCCACTATACTGAGGTCCACCCTGAAGTAGGTCACCCTTCTGAAACCGCTCCTGTGACTGTCAYGTCTGAGAAAGCCATTCATTTGGGAAGTTCTCCCATCAGTCCATTTACAAAACCTAAGGATCTATACGCATCACTCTACGAACTACCAATGCACAGCCACATCTGCAGTAGACTGCTTCTTATTAATAACAGTATCATAACAATTAGCCACACCCTGATTCAAGACAGAATCTCTATTCAGATGGAGCATATTTAGTTGTTAAAGTTAGGCATGCATTTGTGTGCTTTTTTGGAATCATGTCCTAAAGGCTGTTGCAAAAATGAATATCCTCAGTCTGATCTGAAGCCCATTAAAAGTTATTGGGTCATTTTCACGGCTTTCAGCAGGCAGCAGCTCAGATCTTATTGCCATTTGGAGTAGCAGATGAAAGTTAAGATATTTTACACAGATCTGTGTAAATTAACACTATTTGTGGGATAACAGTCAGGGAGCCCAGACTGTGTTTTTTTGCTGTCAGTGTCAAAAGCTCCTGCCCCAGCACCGTTCTGGGACTGTGGTCCAGAGCAATTGGGAGAGACAACAGACCTTTGAGAGGAGTATTTGTGAAAAGCCTCTTATCCCCCTCATATGCCCCACAAATGACTGTGTTCAGCCCCACCTAGCTGATATCTCATTGGATATCTGCAGCTAATGGGTATTTTTCTTGCTGACGTTACACCTTTCCTCACCATTGACTATAACCTTCATGAGCTTCAGCTGAAGCCTCCGAGGTGAAGACCGTGCAAGCTGAGGATCAGATCAGTGTTCCCCTGAAGGAAACTCTCATTATCATAGTGCCATGAACAGCAAGCTAATCACATAGCCACTAATATCGCTGAAAGCCCCCTGCCAATTAACTTCATGGAAAGAGATGTATCTTGTGCGCTAACAAAACGCATCAGGCAAGAGTATCAGGCTCTGCAGAGAGAAGGCATAAAAAGATGCTTTTCTACTGCCAACTGTTTTCAAAGCTCAACTTGAAACTAGTGACAAAGCAGTAGTTATTGTACAACAGACTGTGTGGTTGCCATGAAAACCGAAAGTTTTGGGACTCTTAGCTATCATTAGGATCCTCACTGGCATACTGAATCTTGATAGTTGCAGGGTACAAAACAGGAACCCCAGTGGGACCATCTACCCAGTAATTTTAATGTAGCTGTGTAGGAGGCCCATATTTCAAGCAGACTTCGTGTATGTGTTCAGGGTAAATCTAGGAGCCTAATAAGCTGTAAAAATGTGTATCATCTGTCCTTCACGGGTAAGACTAATATCCTCTGATGATAGTTTCTAAAATGGGTTATGAATACTGAAATTTTAAAATGTTGTGAAAAGCAATAAAACAACAAAATCACTCAGAGCAAGCATATCAAATTAATGTGTGATAATCCCTCCCTTGCTGCAGCCAGGAGATTTTATTTTTAAGTTGCATTTTAAAAATGTCTACTGCAAAGAATAAAAACAGTGGGGATGTGATAATACCATATTGACTGAGAAAAAAAATCCCTGTCCAAATTTGCAAAAACAAGATGTTATTTTCAGACCAGGATGCATTTTTAAATGACAATGTGCAGAGAAAAAAAAAAAAGGGCTATCCTTGGAGGAATGCTATTCAGACAGATCCTCAAAAAGGCCTCAGATATCCTTCTGGCAACCCTGAAATCCATCCTTATTCTTTACCGGCCTGTGGAGTATGGCACCAACTGTGTTCCCGTATGTAAATCATGCTGCTTTGCTATGGAGAGAAGTCAATAAAAGAAATACACATTCCCGAGCTTCAAATATTTCTACTGCATTGGAAGATGGCACTATTTCTTGGCTGCAGAGGGAAGTGATTTTTGAGGAGGACATGAATTCTTATTTTCTCCATAAATAACTGTCTAATATTTATTGTCCATACTGGTTTTGTTTCAGAAAGGTATAATGAGAGAGCTCTCAGAGTTTAAATTTCCTAATTCCATGGGTGTTGTAAATAAAACAAAAGTCTGAGGAAGCTGAGGATAAGTAAGCAAGCTGAGTACCTGGTTTAACCTGAAGAGTTTTATTTCCACCAAAAATGTTACCATAAAAGGATCAGGACATATCTAACAGTCCTTGCTGGCCTATGAATCCAAACAATATTGCAGCTTTTAGKCTGTGCACTTCACTGCAGTTTGCTATTGAAAATTTTGCACATTTCTGTCTGACATTTATTAGATATAAGATACTGTTTCTCATGCTCAAGTACAAAAGACCTTATGGAAAAATATCTAATATGAGAAAGATGTTGCATTCTAGAACAACTGCATGGATAGATTCTGTATCTGTTTTACAAGCAGAAACTAGAGATTTCCAAAATATGTTACTTGCATTTGAGAAAACTGTGTAAAAAATGGAATTACTTTTCTCTGATTCACTGAAAAATAACATGAAAGTGATCTTGAATGGTCCGTATGATAACAGATAAAGCATGAGATGGGATATAAACGACACTCTTTACAGACCATAAAACAAGAAAAAGTAAAGGATGCCTGGGTTCCTAATATCAATTTATAGTTTCTACCTAGAGAAAAATGTTGCATTAACACGCAGGGCTACAATATGAAATGCGTACCTTAAAAGGCTGGTGCTAGTCGGAAGATAATTTCCTAAATCAAAAGGGTTGCATCCAATGTGCTAGGAAATCTATGTTAAACTTTACCTTGACAGATAAAGAATAATTCCTCCTAGAGCTAAAAAATTGTGATAGCTGAGGTAAAACCAATCATCCTACTGCATTTCTTATGTGCAAGCAAAATAAAGTCTAAACCACAGTGCTTTTAAAGAACCAATTCCAGAAAGCTAGAAACAATTACAAAACAGATTGATTGTTGATGCAAATTTAACAGGAAAGCATGAGTGAGAGCAGGTTTCAACGCTATTACTTTTCCAAGTGCTACAAAATAATAATCAAAGAGACCTACTAATTTTTAAAGATTCATTGTAGAGATGAAAGAATACATGAAGTAATGAGAAAAGAATACTTAATAAATTACAAAAATAGGGCAATTGACAATAATGCGTATAAATCAAGAGGTAGAACTTGTAGAAAATTGAGAGAAGGCCAGAACAGGAAAATTTTTAGCCAGCACAGTTAAGACCAATAGGAGCTTTTTAAAATATGTAAAGCAACAAAACTAAGATTACCTTCCCAGATGTCATTAAAATGTGCCCCATACAAACTAAGTTCAGTTGCTTGCTTTTAAAAATCTTGATTCATGGTTTCAAGACTTGGAGGAAAAAATGCAAAATATCAATTTTGTTGCCATTTTWAAATTATTTTTTTAATGACAGATTATTGCCATTATTGATTGTTGATTTGTCTCTATTCTATGATATTACCCAATGCTAATAAAACTGCCTTTATTAGTCTAACTGATGTATCCTGCTTTGGAGCAAGAGGGAATTTATCTCGAATCAGAGGCTGTCAAGGGCTGTGAGAGAGGAATTGTGAAAATAAAAGCAATCAGTAAAAAGCACATATTTACCAAGAAATGTAACTGTACAGTTGCCTCAATGGTGTTATTGTTTTCTCTCAGGTAAATTGTTTTATGACAGGCAGTGAAATTTTTTTATTTCCAATCCTGTAAGCAAACGGCAACTACAAACAAAATTGCCCCCAAGGAGAAGAAATCCAAGAATAACAAATTCAAATGAGATGGGAGATGTGACAGAAAGCAATTCTAAGTGCAGGTTAGGCAATTAAGAGATGAAACACATAAAAAGTTACAGAAAAGGTATTTCCCTTTTTTCATATTTCTTGTTTTAGCTGGTTAGTGTTTAAGCCTTTGGATTACTAAAGTCAATTAGCAGTAATTTAATTACTACCATATATTCTGAGGTGCAGAGCTCTCCACAGGAGACACTTGCTCCCTCTGCAAGGCACTTATAGATGTACGTAGCTATTATCAGTGGTTTCTTCTAGTCACCYGATGCAGGAATGGGACAATAGAGAAGAACAGATGTGGCCTCAACTCCTTCTCAATTTACAACTGTCTATAGTCTATCAACTTACAACTTTGGTATTCAAATGACAAGCCACAATGTTCTTTCTTGCTAAGTTCAGAAGGTGGAAAAAGTATTCATGTCTGGCAAAATATTTATGTATGCAAGTGAGTTCCTTAGGAGATAGGTACATGTCACAGAGCTCTGGTGCTTCAACTATATGATTGAACTGTATGGTTTTGAAAGTGTCTTCCCTGTGGGAGAGAAAGGATGATATCTAAACCACCAGATKTTGGGTTTCCAGTAGCTTTTAGACTAACTCAGGCCTAATCTCAGCTCTGGACTGCATATACATATTATGATTCTTTTCCCCTGTGTAAAGGGCTTTGACAATTCCAGTAAAAGCTGCTTTTAATTGGCCTGTACCTTACTAATATAAAGGAAAGGAGTTTTTGTAAGCATGTTTTCCTTCTACTTTGGAAATGCTTCCATTTTAGTCAATTAAAAGAGAACGTGAAATCTCTGCAGACGAACAAAGACAGGTGTGGGAAAGGCTTAAAAAGCAACAACCACATTACCATTCAGCTATTCATGGCATTGTCAGCAAGGGAGAAATGTCAAACTTGCCAGGCCAGGAAATACTGCACAGTTGCAATTTTGGCAGCTCTCACTCTCCGGCTAAGCCTTCAAAAGCAAAGGAACAGAAGGTAAAAATATAGCAAAGCATGTTCAATTTATTGAAATGACATAACTGGCAAACTCTCCTTCAGGACAGTAACACAAAATATTCAAAACCTGGTACAAATGGACCTTTCAGCCAGAGTGAGTAGGATCTGAAGAGACATGGCCAATGCAAACAAAAGATATGACTAGCTATTAGCTCCTGTAAGAAGACCTAAAACATTCTTACAGAGCCAGCTCAGGTTGTATCTTCCCATTCCTTCACCAAATGAACCTCTTGCATTTCTGTTCAAGTTGAAAGTAAACACGAGCAACTTCAGCCTAACTTTTGGTATTCAAATGCGGCAGCTAAGTCAGGAACTTAGTCCCCTCTCTGTTACCTCTGCATTAAAGTAGAAGTACAGGTGTCTCAAGAGATGATTTACAGCATCGAGACATCTCACTGCCTTATGCAGAAGCAATCTCATGGATTTTGCTGAGAAGTCATTGCAGGCACTCACATTTTGCTTACAAAAATTGCACAGTGGGAAAGTAAAATGCTGGTATGGGTCTTGAGTCCAGTGTGTCATGTCCACCACTGCAGCTTTGATGAGAATAAGGTGGAGTTGCACTGAATTTGAACTCTTTTGCCCTCAGTCTGGTCAACCACACTTCTCGTGAGAACATTGACCTGGAATTTCAGAATACTATCTAATAGAAATGCCAGTTTGGCCTGAATACATAGAAACCTAAGCCTAGCAGCTGAGTACAGCATGTAGTACTGCTTGGATTGATAAACAGTCTCTAGACACAGGGTTGCTTGAGGATATCGAATAGCGTTCTCATAAAACCCAAGGGGCTTTGGCTGCCTTTATCATGAATAGTGACGAGTTGCAGTTTCTGTCTCTATAGAATAATAATTGGGGCTTGGTTTTGCTGCTGTTCTACTCGGAGGCTCTTCTGATCTCTCTTTCAGAGAGAAAAGAGTTAGTTCTTTGGAAGATGTAGCACTTCTTTAAGAAGTACTTATTGTTACTGTCACTGCACGTAATCCCAAGGTGAGCTCCTGTTACGTTTTCTCATGCTTAAGTTTTTTCTTTAAGTACAAAGTAGGGGACATTTTTTAAACTCTCTAGTTTTAATAATTAACAGATTGATATTCGTGTTGAAATGCAAGGTTTTCTCAGGGAAGCAATACATTTAATAGACTAGTTGATACCACTGGAAAAGGCAAACAGGCTCTCAGACACACTAAGGAGATATGATTAAAAGATTGGAAAATTGTTCTGGTTTTCAATGGTATTAGCCACTTCTCCCTACAAGCCTTGTTTCTTTCCCAACCTTAAATCTCCATAAATGCAACAATACTTCTCTGCATATTTATATTCAGTGTTTTAAATACTAGGGTGAGTGGTTTATTTCTAATTTAATCAATTAAGTGTCTCTAAGGCACTTTTGAAAATGTGGTTGGTCTAAAACATTTTATGTCAGTCTGTAAAAAGTTCTCTTATAATTTTGCACCAGCACCTCACAGAATTTTTAAGATAAGCTAAACTTATTAGATGCTTAAACTTTATTAGTTCCAACTTGCCCAGGCACTTTCTAAAATCCCATAAGATATTCACATCTATCATTAGATGAATAAATATTTTTTGACAAGCCATTCCTTAACTGTATTTGAAAATTTCCACAGGAGTAATTTTAAACTGTAGACAAAAGTAGTTTGAAAAAAAAATTCTCTGCAAAGTTGGCAACCTGCCGTTTCTTATCTTGAACTATCCCTCTTTGTAATGAAAAAAAATGAAGTTTGAGCGTAATAATAGCACAAAAATATTCTGTTGTGAAAATAATGATAAAAAGCGGTGAAGCCTTTAGATATGTCTAGACATCTATGATTAAAACATGTTCAGAAAGTTGCACTCAGGTATGTTCCCACATTTGTCAAGCACGTACCCAATAACACTGCTTTCTACAGGTTGGATACAACCTTCTCAGAGGAAGGAGTCTGATTCAGACTACATACAAATTTGTCCAGAGTGGTTCTATAAAGTTTCTTCAATTAGAGTTGAATGGTTCTTCAGTATACAATGCTGTATTTTATATTTTTCATTCAGAACTGTCTTTAGTGAGAATGGATTATATGGCTACCTGTTCTAGGAAGAAGGTGGAGTGGCAAGCAAGTATTTGCAAACGTGAAACATTTACTATTCACTGAAGATAATTTTCCTGTTAGAACCAGCAGAATCTAAATCTCTATTTTATTGTGGATTTGGATGCTGACAGGGAAGAAAGGAAAAATGCATGGATTACCTAAAAAATAATTAGATCACAGAGGMATAAATTTCTCTCTCTGGCCTTCACCATATAATTTATGATCACATATAGACAGTCTCAAGTGGCTTAGCCCCATAGAAATTAATGACAAGTGCCAAAAGACAATCAGATGCCCCAGATTTAATTATTGAGTTACATAAACATTGTAATTAATTGTAGGAAGCAGTAGGAAAATTAAGCTTAGTAATATGTGCTGATTAGTAAAACCTAGAAAAAACTGTTCCCTACTCAATGAAAACTCATCTCCACAAAAATTCACTTTCTTTGTTAGCAGGACTAACATAATAGCCTAACAAATTCGCTATGCCGCACAGGTCATTTTAGAATATGCTCTACACTTCAAGTATGCCTGCACTCTACATATGCCCTGCCATACAACAATTCTGTGCCTCAATTTATTAGCATTATTATTTATATTTATTACAGAATTGCTGAAGATCTAACCATTAGGTGGGACATACTACAGCAGACGTTGTGTAAACTCCTTATACATCAGACACCCTCTGGAGAGTTACAACTGATAAATGGTCAAAGCAGTGGTTTAACACTGAAGGGAAAATATAATGGATTCACAAATTTTAAACTGTTAATTCTGTGTACTCCATCCCTTACATCTTTTGTAAAGGTTCCTTTTTAATTTAAATAGGGACTGTCCACCATTTACATAGGTCATATCTACTGTCACCAAATTTACAGCTGCAAAGACTACAGGCCTATTTTTCCTAAAAAAAAAAAAAAAAAAAAAAAAAAAAAAAAAAAAAAAAATCCAATTCTACTGTGATACTGAGCCTCCTCCCCAATGTATTCTCATGACATGAACCTATAAAGATTGTTCTGAACTCCGTTTGTTGTGAGTGGTCATTGCTGTCATAGTATGAAATCCTGTTCTCACAGACAAACTTCTCTCTTTTCTGCAGAACATCCTCCTCTGGCACTTACTACAATGAGTGAGAAGAATTCTGATGCCTAATTAAGAGCTTCATGATCCCTAATGTTTTCAACTCCTACATTTACAAAACCTTTTTGAGACAAATCTAAAAATACAGAAATGGTGTTATGCTTATCTCAGATATATAACAATGCTTCTGTTAATTCATTAATTTGCTTCATGTCTATCAGAATAAAGATTAGCCAGAGCTCAGGTTCGGATTCAGAATCAATAATGCCCAAAAGCTCAAAAGTCTTTAACGCATCATACTGGAATTTGCAAAAGATCAGCCTCTGATACAATTTTACCATTTTTTAGTTAAAATCTCATAAGAATAACTGTTCTTACGATATTCCTGCTGGGTCTGAAATAAAGCTCACAAATAAATCCTTTGACCATCTAACTTAAGAAACCACAAGAAACTGAACACAAACCTTTCAAACCTAACCTAAACATAGTAAAGACCATCCAGTAAAATCCCACTGATTTGGTTCATGTCATTAATAGCAAAGCCTAATTTTTCTGGGTTGAAGACAGAATAGTGTGTGCAAACCCAAGAAGAAAGCGTACAGCTTTTTTTTTTTTTTTTTTTTTTGTTATGCTGAGTCTTAAGACAGCTCCATTTTACTCTGAAAGCCTATGGATTCTTAGACATGCTTCTGCAGATAAGGATGGAATATCTGCAGAACACCAGAACAATTAATCAGTGACTTCAATCACATTTGAAAGTTATCTTTTGTTCAGGAAACTCTCTAGGTAGGATTTTTTCAACCTGGAAAGCAACATTACATGATGTCACATCTGCTTCTCTCCAGCAGAAGCTGCTCTTTTTCTTGATGTATTCTCCTGCAGGTGTCTCTGTTCTTTCTCTCCACCTCCAACACCATTCACCTGGAAGATAGTAGATTATTCCAGGACATTGGATCCATCATAGATTGCTGCCATCCCATAGTCCAGGGAAAAATAGACATCACAATTATTTTACTCAAATATTTATTGCTTTATTGATAAAAAGCAGCTGGGCAGACCTTGCAGCCTTTTCGCATATCTTCTCCACATGAAGGAACATAGGCTTGACCTATTATCAATTAGAATAATTCAAAAAGCAACAACAAATCAATGCACTGATATAATTATAAATGAAGCTTCTTTCTGGACAGGGAAAAGAGAGGCTATTCTAGAAGAGTACTATAACAGCATTATAACAGAGGGGGGTATTTATATTAAAAACTTAGATGATGAACACAAGAATAACTTCCAACCTAAAAGGTTATAAAAGTAGCAAAAATTAAACAAGTAAAAAGCCTTGCCTTTCCCCATATGCATGTAACCTTCCATACCACCACTTTTTTTGGCTGCAAAACCAAGACTAGGAATCAGACTTATTCAACATCCTTAGTTCAGCTGGAAATGAAAGATAAATTAATAGGGAGAACATTTTATACAAACATATTTTATACATAATTGATGTTTTATACAAATACAATAAAGGTTAGCTTTGCCTTCTGATCTTCTAGTTGCCATATGTGAAATAATAATTGCTTTGGTTTTTCATTAGTGCTGCTTAAATAAAATTAATATATATATTTTTAAGACTTTTACTGATAGTAAAAGACACAAACCAGAATTAGAATGGAGAGTCATGCAGGCAAATAAAAAAAAAAAACTAAACCTTTCCTGTACTGTTTAACAGGACTTCACCACAGTTGACTGAAAATGCTATTCTTTTTAAATAATTGTCCTGTACTTATATGAAAAATCCATTCAATGTGGAGTCACTACAGGTGTTAGTCACAAATTGTGCATAATCATATGCTGTTGTCAAGAAGAGGAAAAAAATCACACATACAGGATAGGAGTAATAGGCTGTCAAAAGAGTAAGCAGTTCAACATGTGTCAGCTGAAATAGAATTAAATAGTGTTAAAACATCCTCTGGGCTCAGTACCATGTGAAATTTCTAATTTGCACAGAACACATCTGCTGCAAAGGCATCAGTGGATGGAAATGTCCATTAGGAAGGGCAGGATGGGACATCATGATAAACTCAGTGATGCTGACTGGAAATAAGGAATTGTGTTACAGATAAACTAGGATCCTAACGGAAAGCCTTTTGACTGCCATAGGAATGGGTACTTGCTTCTTCATTTCTTGAGTTTTATACTGCGTTATAGTCACTTTCCTAACCAAATTGGCCAAATGATCGTCCAGTATCAACTGAATGTGATCATGGAAGTCCCAGTCTCTGAAAGTGCAGTTGTCCATAACAACTGGAAGAAAAATGCACTATAAACATTCAAGCACATGAAAAAATGGTAAAAAACAGGAAGTCATTTCAACAGTAGTAAAGCTCGGTGAATATAGTGACATAATTCTCTGGACTCAACCTTAAGATGAAAAACAAGTGAGAAATCTCACTGCTGTGTGGCCATTCTGTGATCTATTTAGCACTTGCAGACATTCTCCAAACTATCTAACCAGAATGATTTGTAATAAGTTGTTCATATTTACATTGGAAGGATGTGACTTACTCACTTTGGCATGTGACCATTTTAGTTACATCAGAAAAGGTTTTGATAGTAAAACTTTAGTAGAACTGAGACTGAATGGGTTGTGGCTGCTACAAGTCCCATTTGAGTTTGTAACTTCACACATAAAAGTTACTTTGGCATCTAAAAATCCAGTCAGCTCTTCTTATCCTTTTATTATACTCTCTCTCATGACCTTGACATGAGCGATTTTTTGCAATATAACAATGGTTTCATTTATTTGTCTCATTTAATAGGGAGCATTTAAGAACATATTATTTTCCAGCATGTATCCTGAAGTATTGTCTAAATACTACCAAAGTTACTAGCACATTTGTAATACAAAAATTCATCTAATTTCACCGTTGTTAATTAGCACTACATTCTTAACTTATGTATCTAGAAATATTTTTTGACAATGTAGATCTTTATTCTTTCTCAATTTTCACAGTTCTGATGATAAAAACAGGATAAATTTCCTGAGAGAAAAAGGATTCAATTCTCATTAGTTTTTAAGTATCATAAAACTACACCAATTATTTCCACCTAAGGGCACTGAAGCTTAATTCTGATACTAAGCAAAGTGCCATTTTAAAATTTCAAGACTTGTTTCTGTGCTGTAAAGCGAATTAATAAAAAAATGTGCTAAGAACTAGGTACCAATATGGGAAATAGCTTATTCTATGCTGACAGTCAATCTAGTGTAAGCTATTACAGTTTCTCAAGGCATGAAGACGAATCATTCTTTCTCTTGCATTTATTTATATTAACTCATAAGCCTGTAATACATGGTTTAAGGACAAAGTTATGCTAGAGTATTCATTTTATTTGGTCCACTGGCCAAGCATAAATGGGGTGTAAATCTTGTTGAAAGGCACAGAATCATATAGCTGAGGTTGACAGGCTCCTCTGGAGATCGAGTGCCCCCCAGCTCAAGCAGGGTCAGCTAAAGCAGGTTGCCCAGGGCCACATCCAGGCTGGCACACTTATTAAAAAGAAATAGAAATCCAGTGATAACTTTTCTGTATTTCCAGATCGTTTGATCTTTGAAAGAGTAGTCCATCTCTTCCAATATGAATTCAATGGAAAATCTCTCAGTGATATAACTTTTCAATATGCCTTACTCTGAGGAACTTCAGCACTTGAATGTCAGGGTTTACCTACAAATTTAGATTTCCTTTATTTTTGTCGCTGAAAATTGTTTGGTGTAGAAAACAGGACTTTGGAAATTGAAACTATACAGTTAAAACATGAAAGAAAAGTCTCTCCGAGCATTTAAAGGTTGCTGCGTGAACAATTTTGGACTGTCACTCTGACTCTTTATCATGCACCATTTTCCAGGTTGGGCCTTGGCAGGTGCAAAGGCAAGTTCCCTGACTGCGGCAGAGCCAGGGCTTGGCACACGCTGACAAAACAGACCAGCTAAGTAATAACACAGTTCGCATTCTGAGAAGATGAAAAAAAAAAACTATGCATGTTTTTAAATGCTAGAGACTGACTGCCAAATTCATAAATCAAAATTTAAATTTATGTATTGCAGAATCCTTACATTTCAGCTTTTTTTTTCCCCATTAAACTGTTTGAACAGATTTGGGGGGGGCAGCTGGGGCTATTAAACACTTTATTGAAGTGTTGTATTCACTCTGAAAATGTGAAACACTCTTGTGAAATAGATACAGCACAGGAAACAAATCAAGATGACTAATTCCGGTAGTGATTTTAACTCAATCAGAATTTTGTTAGCACTGTCAGCACACTCAGCACGAGCATCAAGAGATCTGTACGCGTAATATTGCGCTGCACTTATGAAATACAACAGGCCAAATTCTGCTTTCAGTTTCTGTAGATCTGGGGTATATCTGATCAAATATGATTTGCATCAGTTTAGCTGATGGCAGGTTTTGGACCTTTTTCAGCTGGCTTCAGAATAGCTTTACTTGTCCTTTGAGTAGACTGACAAAATCAGCACAAAATAGGCACATAATAGCTCCAACGGGAATTGATATGCCCCAGGTTGGCCAAGAAATCGGACAGCTACATTTGCCCAATTCTGATGCAAGGACCTGTCTTAGACTTAACACCTTTGATGTTAAAATAGCAATTTGGTTTTCCTGGGTTTTCTTTTTTTTTTTTTAATAACGAGGGAATTATGCTATTTCCCATATTTGAAATGTACATATTCCATCCTCCCTCATTCCTTCCATCCTAAAAAACACACACATCTCATCTATCATACAAACAGAGAAGGACAGAAAAGTCATTTGGCTTTATAATCACATAAATGTGTCACTAGCTCGGAAGAAGAATGCATGACTGAAGGCCAAGGCTGCCTCTATTTCCCAGGATGATGAGGCACTTTCCTTTTAACAACTACTTTAAACTCTTTTGAAATGATTGAAATGATTACAATTCTGGCAACCACTCCAAAATTTCTTGCCATCAGAGTTTGACACCAGCACAATGGGTTTCATCCTTTCACAGTGTTTGTGATTATTCACATACAGATGACATGTTGCTTGGTTAATCACAGAACAGATTGAGCCAAGAGAGTGAAGAAGGGTTCCCTGGCACAGCTAAATATAGAAGATGTGGCACAATGTAGCACACACACAGGTGTTTGGTGGTCCTCTCTCCTATCATAACCTAGTTACGGCTCAGTTACTGGGCTAAGAGCTCCGTATGATGGCAACAGTCCTTATTTGTATGCACRTTGTTGTCACAAATGGGAAGGGCATCCTGTGCTATTACAATATAGGTAATAATGTGACTCGTTTGCATTAACATCACTTAACAGTTGCAAGTTTTACTAAAGTGGATCCTGGAATAACAGCCCATCTGAATCTCATTCTAAAAACATATCCACACTCAGGGAAGCCAATTCTGTCAGTTACCCAGCACTTGAGTTTAGACAGCATTACAGAAGTATACCTAAAGGACTATTGTCAGCCTGACTGCCAACACTTGAAGTCCTTCCCATCTACTCACATTATTCCATAAGAAGAGTGAGAGATTCAATGGAGGAGTCACTGAGGAGGTTGAGAGGGCTGCTTCAGCTGACAATGTGCTCCTATGGCATAAGGCATTCATTTTAACCATTTCAAACGTGTATTTGCCTTTYTATCCTGTAGTTTTACAGGCAGAATTAATAACTCAGACAGAAATAGTCCTTGGAGGGAAACAACCTAAGGAATGACAGTTTCCTATTTCTCTTCTATTGAGAAGTCCAAACAAAGAACCAACATGAGCCATCAGGACAGCATTTGCTGTACACAGCCTTTTCCTTTTGCCTCTGAAATTGGTGATTCCAAAGAAACACAACAACCTGAAAGAGTAGTAAATTGTGATACCTCTACAAGTTACCATGCCTGGATACAGACAACTGTGGAGGCTCTGTGAGGGCCAGAATGCAATCCTCGAGTACCGTTTTCTGTCACAAGTGGTCCCTCTGAAGTCATCTGGACTACTTGCTACAGAAGTGAGAAAGAACACAGTGATTTGGTTTTAACTGTGAAAAGGCTCCAAGGAGTATTTCTCTTAAGTGGGCATTGGACTAGGTTCTCATGCCTTAGGGATATGAGTCATTTGTGGCTTTGTTCTTACCAAGTCGTACAGTCTCCCTTCAGGATGCGATGCCAACTTAACCTCAATGAAAGTTACTTTAGAGGGTCAAGCCAGTGACCTCTGTGTGCCCCAATCTTATCCTCTCTAAATATAATGCAACCATAAAATACAGCTCCTGGGAGCACAGTGAGATTTATGCAGTTAATATAAATGTACTTCGAAATAATCTATTGGAAAAAAACACACAAAAGAGGAGCAGTAACAGTAGCAATAACACCAAATTTGAGTCCATGGGGAGTCTGAAAAGGCATCTTTACACATTTATACTTTAAATAATTCAGAGCACTATATCAGCAGCCCTTGGATGTAGCACTAGGACATTGGTTTGTTAACATCTTTCCACTACAAACATATGCATTTTAATCCTGTGAAAGTCTCAAGAGTGCTTTGGCGACATTTACCAACTAACACCCCGTTGCAACAAAATGATTATTTTCATTTCTTTGGTTAATCCTTTGGGGCACATGGCTTCATGGCAGAAGGGATTTTCCAAGGAAAAGTTTACAATTAAAAAGAGAAATAGATAGATTTTAAAATTCATATTTTTTAAGTTTTCCCTTTCTAATTCATGCTTTTAAAGTAAAATTGATATTGAAACATGAAAAGTACAATTTAAAGGAGGATGAAAATACATGGAAAAGAAGTGATCATGAAGTTAAGTTGTGACTGATTTATGTGTCTTTTGATCAGCCAAGAAAAATTCAGTTTATCTGCAGGCCTAAAGACTTTTCACTGTATAGCCATATTGCACCAACTTTTAATAGATAATAACAAGAAACATGACTGGGTTTTTATAGATTTAGGTCAACATGAAAATGTCAGCAAGACAGAGGTGCTAGCAGAGTTAGAAAGCGTTGCAGTAATGATCTGCAACCCCACATAGTTCAAAGTGTTAGAGCAGACTTATCTGCTTCACAAGCACTTTATTTTTTAAATTAATTCCTTCTATCTTTACGGATTTCTTGAGTCAAGGTCAATGCTTTCATTCTGCAGCCAGAAATAGGCTAGACAATGAAAGTTGCAGAAAATAATTCATTTAAAAAAGATGTGTGTCATTGAGATTTGAGAAGAATAGAAGCATCTTCAAAAAGTTGCTGAGTGTAAATATTATCCTTTGTCTACTCAGCTCTGCAGCATGTAGAAACTTGGAAAAGTAGTTTAAAGGTCACATTCATGTATATCATATGTTTAAGTCTGTTGGTATACAGTCCCACTTTCACAGTAAATTCTGTTGGACATGACTTAGGTGTAGAACATCTAATTTAGTCTTTAGAACAATGCCCTCCAAAGGTCTAAGATTGTGCTTCACTTTTATATTCTTAGTAAGAGTTTCTTCATGTTTCACCTCATTCTAGTCCCAGGTTCTGCAATAAGGAATTTAGTGGAAGCAACCACCTGGGATGATACAATAATTTATTTTTTGTTTAAATATGTGATGTATAAGGAGTGCAGCAGTTCCCAGGACTTGGTGCTTAGTGCTCTGAAGCATCACTACCAACTTCCATGACACTTAGGAATATCTAAGAATAGATCTAGAAATACAAGAAGTGTCAGAAGACATAGACTTGTTTATAGGATGGTTACAAGGGATCAAAAATTGCAGTGCAATGAGCAGCATGAAAATTATATTTGTTAGCAAAGAATCCTGGAAGAAAAGGAACTCTAAGGATTAATCTAAGGACTCATACTTGTAAGGATGAATCTTTATCAATGCTTATCTAGTAAAGGGCAGATGAGTCTGACAAATTGCACTGATTATATTTTCAGTATGCAAACAAACTGACATTTTTCCCCTCATTACTTCTCCACTGTTCTATTTTCAGCTTTCCACAAGGTATCTACAGGAGAGAAATGAACTATTATGCTCAAAGACTGGTGTAACCTTACTTTTGTTACTGAGAAAGAGTAAAGAAAATTCAGAAGTAGAATTAACAAGATGAGTGGGATTCCATTTTACTTGATTTTCACAAATTTACATCTCACCTGGCTAAAAAAAAAAAAAATCTAGTGATATCTGTTTCAGAACTCATAGATAAAAATTTGTATTTCCTGGATTTATTGCCTCAACACAAAATTGCACACTACATTTTTCTCATAGTCAATCCTCTCCTAATGCAATGTAGCACTTACCCATGTTCCTTAACTATAACTGTATGAAGTGCCTCTTGATCCCAGTGAAACATTTGAGCTTTTTCACATCTTTCTGGATCAAGGCATCTTTTACACCAGCAATTATAGAGCTTTAAAGGAACTATTTAACAATTAACATGACCTTGAAAATGCACCTAAACTTTTATAAACTGGAACAACACATTTAGATTTGGTAGTACTTCAAAACCCTCACAGATTCTCAAATCTGTGATATTCTGAAATAAGACACAAGTTCAGTCTCCCCTCTGAGTACTCTGATGGGTTTTAGACAGTAGACATCATGTAAGAGAGAGATTCGGTGTTACAAGAGCACATTAATGGCCTGCTGTTGGCTACAGGGTTGAGGGGATACCACCCTTCCAGAGATGTCCCCCTGTACAGGCTCATTTATTTAGGTATGTTGAACACAGAAGGACCCTCACAAGAGCTTCATCTGGTCATGACTTCACTGAGGTTACAGAAGTAAGAAAAAAATTGTGGAACTCAGAAGAATCCATTTGAGAGTTAAATGTTTCTCCAAAAATAACAAGAAAAAGATCTTTTGTCTTTTAGAGTTGTTCCGCTAGTTCTGTTACTACACTAAGTAGTAGAAGAAAGCAGTTTTCTACTCTTGTTTTCCACACTAATGAAAATGGACTTTGTTTACCTTTAATGACCATGTTTCTGGGAACCACAGTGATGGTCCAAAGCTCAAAGCAGATGCTGAAAAGTCAGAAGAGTAGAAGAAACATTACTGCCCAGGCCATCTGCTCTTGTCTGAGACTTTTCCCTACTTAAAATACTGTGAATGATGTAAAATAAGGCTGCACCTGGGACACCACAGAGACACTGTTAACACCTACAGACGCTAATTGAAAACGTGGCGAGAGGCACCAAGCTCCCAGTGTATGCTTTCAGTGTCAGCTTGCAGTTTCCTCTCCATCTGCCTAAGGATTTGAGAACTTCCACGCAAAAGACAATTGCAACTAACCTACTTGTAAAAATAGGGAATAATATGCCACTTCAACTTCCATCCTTAAACACTACCACATTACASAGAAACATTTTTTTATCATTGATGAGTTAATAGAGAAATGTGAAAGGAAATAAATAGTCAGCCAAGTTTTGTCAACTGGTGGTAGAAGACATCTCAAGTTATTCGCATGGCTTTCTGGTAACAGGGTAGGCATAGCTACATGTTTTCAGACAAGTGTTTCTATTTATCTCCAGGTTATGGAGAAGGTGCAGCTTTGTTTAAACTTGAATTATATCAAATTTAATTTATCCCTAATATGATAAAATGAAAGCAAGATAGGCACTTACAGTCCTTTGACAATGGGATGTTGGTTGTATCCCCTGGATTTGAATTCTAGATTCAAATAGTTACATTTTATGTAAAGGGCATCATCTTAACACAATTTTCTAGAGATGCTGGTAGGTATCTTTCAACTTTAACTGAGAATACAAATCAATTTTAACTTCATATGTATTTTTTCATCTTAAGGCATCCTCTACATAGGAAAATAATACAGCATATACTTTGCAACAGAAAGTTTTCAAATATTATTTTAGAAATAATGTTCTCAGTATTCAATTTCAGCTTAACTCTATTTAGGAAAAAAAAAATCACCACAGCATTTAGGAGGGCTTGGATTTGCTACGTAACTTTCAGTTTATAGTGACTTAAAGACCCAATCCTGATTCCACTAGATCCATGCAGCTTTTACACTTACATTTACTGAAACAGTCAGTTTTTCCATTAGCTGGATTTACATGTCACAGACTGTATTGAGAAATGCCTCAGCAAGTTAAGATTATTAAATTGTGCAGTGCTTATTGTACAGTGCTTATTATCCTTTGCCCTGGTCTGGACTATTCAGCTACATTTCTGCTAAACAGGTCAAAAGGAGCAGAATGCCTATATTATACAATATTTCTGCTGAATAGAACCTTAATAAATTGACTAGACTTCTATTTTAATCAAGCATCGTGCACACAGTGCAAAAAAGAATATGTGGAACAGCTTCTGAATGATCTTGCTATCTGTTTCTTTGTATAAAGAAGATGACCAATTTATAACAGTACAAGCCTGTTTGAAGATGATACAGATTTTCTGATATTCCAGAATGCTGAAAAATAACATCAATAAACAGTAGAACAGAGATTGGGATAGGTCAACACATGATAGCAATAGTAATTAATAATAATAGTAACAAAAGCTGATACACTTTAACTGTGATCCCTTTCTTCCTACCACAAGCAAATTTGCATTGTACCACTGGAGCTTTTGGCTGTGTGATTTATGCAAGATGAGGTTCACAATCAAGGAACAAAGAGAGTTTCCAAAAGCTGAAAACTAAATGAAACAGTATATCTCAGGCCAAATCTGCTGAAATCAGAAATCTATTACTATTGGTATATTCAGGTTGCTATTGTATAATTTTCACATTAGAACAAATGAATGTAGTTTTGGAGCTCAAAAAAGCTGCTCTGGTGGTTTGTGTTGTATAAAAATATTTATTCTCTTATCTAGGCACTTATACTATCTTCATTATGCTAGTTAGAACACCACTAATAATCTTCCTAAGGCTGCTGTTGAAAGATAATACAGAACACCTGGGCTGGAATTTTGTTTGTGTGATTTTGTGTGGTATTTTCATTATGTGTTTTCAGCATGAATTTTGTTTTCGTGAATTTGTGTGGTTGTGACACAAAGAATGAAAGATTCTTTACTACAAAGTCTCAATGGTTTTCCTTGCTGTTATTCATTACCCCTTTTCTCATTGCTTTGAAAGCACTTCAGTGAAGATACTGTTGAATAACTGAAAGAGGGAGAAGTTTTTAATGGCTCCATGAACATTTCAGAAAGAGAGCACATTAAAATATCCATATTAAACAAAATGAATGAATTAATTTCACAACACTACCAACAAATCAGGTTTTCTGGGTTCCAATACTCATTTGAATGAAACTTGAAAAAAAAAAAATTTTTTTTCAATATCCTGCCAGGTCAGCTACAAAACATGTAACACTATGTTCTCTAGAAGCAGGGGATGGATATTTCTTTCCATATCATTTATTTATATTTGCTGATGAGTGCATCCTTAATGAATACATGTACCAAGAGCATTCAGAGGGAAGTCAAGGTGAAAGCAAACAGGAAATGAAAGCACTCCATCTCTTTCAGTTTAACATCTAGGGAAATAACAAGACATGAGCATTTACAACTGCAATATGATGGACAAGACAAATATAAGGTATCCCCTGGAGCACTGAGACAAGTTGGAAAGAACTGATGTTCACAAAATGTAAGACAACTTGCTAATTAAAAAAAAAAAAAAAGGTAGAGAGAGATTTTAGGCAATGTCAGACAATGAATAAGAGAACTGAGAAAATACAGAAGATACTCCAAACAGAAATGGTTCTCCTCTTGATGTGCACATAAGCAGTTCACAGTGCTACTACAGTGTGGGTGGAGAAGCAGTATCCACCTCAGAATTTCCAAATTGCCAGAAGACCTTCCGTCCATCCACCTTTTATCCTTCTCCAAACACCTCTTTACACTCTGCTTTCTCACAATATTAGTCTCATTTTAACCAAAATTATTTCACTGCTTCCTCCAGCTCATCTCTATCCAAATTTATCTACCAACCCTGGTATCTTTTGTATGACATACAGCTTGCTACCTCTCTGAGCCATGGAACATATTTTTATTTTGCATTCCCACAATACCTGGCACAACAGAGTTTGGCAGATTCAAATAGATGATACTGTTTGATAGTATTGTAGTAGATTGATAGTATGAGATGAAACTTTTGAGTCCTCTGCAAAGCATGAAGCACAACCAAATTAAATGCAGAGGGATACTGGGCAGGGAGCAGATACTCTGCTCACATCAAGTAAGGAATCTGTCACAGTCTGGAGGGAAAGCAGAAGTCAGTAAACTCCTTAATTTGTTCCTTCCATACATCCTGTAAAGTCCAAATTTAATTTGGAAACCTTATTTTGTGTCCTTTGGGGTTCTTATCTACCAGGCTTAAAAAAAAAAAAAAAAAAAAAAAAAAAAAAAATTACCATCATTCAAGAATTTTAACAAGAAGTTGCACCTACTAAATTCAGTTTTCCCTTCCAACACAGCTCCTTTATGCCATTCTGCCACCTTAATATTTCCAAAGTCCCTAAACTCTTGCTGAATATTTGAGGCACAGAAGAGAATGTCACTTAAGTATTTCCACTTGAGCTATTCCTAAATTCTAGTAATCTCCATCATAGCATCTCTTTGGCTCTTCTAGTTAATGGTGTTCAGTAAGGAGAGAGAGAAGGAAGGAAATTAATGGGAGGGCCTGTCTCAGTACAAGAAGCCACAAAGATGCCTTACTGACTCTCTCTGCAGAGTTTTCATTGCAGAAAATGCGAAGAGCTCTTAACCTTGGAAGGTTAAATAATTTCATGTTACAGTTTAAAGATACCGTTCGTACAGGCTAATGCTATACTTCCTATGCAAAACATTGTGATACAACTAGAGGTAACAGACACAAAATTGCATGTTTATGCCTAAAACCTGAATGTTTATCGGTCAAACAGGGTTCAACTTAAGTCTTATATGCTGGAGCAATGGCATTAAACAAGAACTAAGGTGAATGTCAAACACGTTCGTTTGGCAATCCAACTGCCAACCGCTTGTCAGAGAGAAGATTAGCTGTGACAGTGTCGTGCATGGCTTGGCAGGGAGAATGGAAAGGTGATGTGGAAGGAAAAGATTTTTTCCTCACATGATGGTCATACTTACATCCATGTAAGAGTGACTGGTTTCTGGGAAAGAGGTCAAAAGGAGCAGGGCCTGTTTATTTTGTCCATGGGTTACATTCATCCTTTTTCTGAGCAAGCCATCCTGCTACTTTGGTGGAGATTCAGCATGCTGAATACTGTGCAAGAAACACAAACCTTTAGCTGCAGAGCTGAAAGGAAGGTTTTCAAGGCTGTAAATGTCTTGAAAAAGCAAAAAACTAAAAAGTAACATATGCACTTTATATTTACAGTCCATCATCTTCAACGTGCTCATGATAGTATTACAGGACTTTTGTCCTTTTTTTTTTTTTTTTAATTCTTTCTCTCAGCTTATGGGAAGCCTCACTTTCTTTAGCTTTCTTCACTTCAGATATGTACCATGAAATCACTGGGTATGTCCAAAGAGGTGGAGAAGAACATTCCTGCTTCAGGATCATTTGCTTACGTCCATACCAAATATCACTCCTGCCTGATCTCTCCTGCACTGTCTCCCCTCTTCAGCCTGATTTCCTTTGAAACGTGGCAAGGAAGGAGCCACAGCTCCCCAGGAAATCCTGATCCTGGGGCCCAGTACTGGGGTCACGTTGCAGGGCACATGTATCTGCAGTTTAGACACAGCCAGTAGGACTGCTACTAAGAGGAAAAACTAAACTTTTTAGAAAGTAATGATTAATAAAATAAAAATAATGATCTGACATGGGAAGATAGATAAGAGATTCAATGTTTCTGACACTTTTTGTTCCTGACCTGGATTCATGGGACATTAGAATAGATTCCCCACCAGGGAAGACTGCTCAGTGGGTTAAAGTTTTTCATCTTTGGGGAACTAACTTGAGAGCACAGAAGTGAAAGCAGTGGCTAYATCCCCTGTGGATGTTTACAGGCATCACAAAACCACTCCGTAGTTCAGCACAATTGACAGCCCCATCTCACAAGAAAGCCAAAGTGAGAACAACAGCAGTACTGTGGGTTGGGCTTGAGCTGCACCAGCAGACCCATAGAGAGGATTCTGCAGATATCCTCTCTGTGTCATGCCAGGGTCCAGTCAGTGTCATACAGTTTTTCTCCTTAATGAGGGCCAAATTAATTTCCAACACACACATACGATACACCCTTTTTTGTAGGAAGAAAAAAGTATGATTTCTACTTCATTAAGCTCTTGAAGGCTTAGAAAAGGAAGCTTTCAGGTTCTGTTGCAAAGCTTTTGAGAAGGGTCATCTAGGAATATGTGTGAATGACAGACAATGTTTAATTTCTCAGTTAATCACTGGTAGAAGACTTTCATGAGGTATTTTATTTGCTTATCTCCAACACTTTATTAAAAAGAGACAGTGCTTAAGACACAAAGCAAACAGATAAGAAAAACTATTCTCTAACCTATCATCTTTTATTAAAAACAAAGAAAAGAGGAAAATTCCTGTGGCAGAGTGAGCTGCTTGTTTTAATGGTGTTGGAAAGATCATGCAGGAGTAATGGGAAAATTTGGTTTGCTTTGGATTATTTAAGAAATGATAGCTATTCCATTATGTATTTGCCAAGTCCTCTGGAGCAGGGATTTAGAACTAGCATTGATTTTGTGCTGGATAAGACAAAAGGTTTCTATCATAGGAACACAGAAGATAACACATCAAAATAAAGAACAACAGTTAATCTAATTCAGTTTCTTCCCCAGTTCCCTGTTTCGGATGCTGATATACCTCTGTAATTACAAGTAACTTTATAACTCAATTTAAAAAAATGCACAATGAAATTTGAGCAAGATTTGAACAGTTCAGATGGGGATAAGTCTTGTGAACACTATATTCCACCCAGCTTTTTTTTTTGGACAAAATATCTTCCTGATACTCTCTCCTCATCGTCTTGAAAATCAATTTAGCATCATCTGAAGTCACTATRTAATACAAACTGCATCCATTTTAGAGAACTATCTGAAGGCATTTAATTCTGGAGCATCTGACTCAAAAACTCGCATTCACTTAAAGGTGAGTCTCCCCATTTGCAGAGGACCAGGACAGAACATAACCTGAAAATCCTGATCTAAGAATTAAAGTAGAATTTGAACTATTGCATAGGCTTTTTGTACAGGGGTGAATTTTGGCCATTGACACCATCTTGCTCCATGCTGCGACAACCCTGCAGAGTTGCGGAAGAACGCAGTGCCTATCCCAGAACAGCTGATTTACTCCCTCTCACAGCTGATTCTCAAAGCAGATCAGTGTGAAAAGTGCCAGTGTGCCCCATCCACAGACAGGATGAACCATCTCAGGTCTAGTAAGCCATGGGGAATTTGCAGATTGAATTGAATGCTTTCAAATCAGTAGAGCAGAGGATGCAGGTAAAGTCAAAGGGAGAGATGGGATTATAGAGCGAAGCTGCAAGGAGCCAAGGAGAAGATGCCTCCTGGCTGGGGCACAGAGTGACCCTCAGCTGTGTCCTGGGTGAGTCCGTGAGTCTGATGCACCTGGCAGACACCACAGGGGAAAGGGGACACAGCACAGAACTATGAATGAGCAAGACAGAGGCCAAGCTGCAGGGAAAGTGTGAGGTGGGAGACGTTTGTGTGACTGCCACTTCCAATCTGAGAACCTTGGCAGGAATGATAATGCGTAGGCTTGATTGCCCAAAACAGCGCCTGCTGGCCACATAGGCCCTGCGTAACCCAGTAAGTGAAGCAATCACTCTGGTGACCTATATCGGCTCTCTGCTCCTCCTGCTCTCTCCCTCCCAAGTGCAGAAACGGATTATGCAAGCATTAATAGATGCTGGAGAAGAAAAAACCTACGGCCTTAAGTATGCTTACTGTTCTTCCTAGGCTCCAAGGTATGCATTCCTCCTCTTTGTGTTAATTCGACAAACAATTCAAAATATGTCAGCTGAAGTTCAGGCTTGTCTGATGCATTGTAAAACTGTCAGGTACAGACTCTGACCTTGGCTTCCAGCTCCTGTAGAGAGAAAGGTGGGGGAGGCAGTGCTTTGGCTGGGAAGTGCAGCATACAAAAATACATGCCAGGTTTACTGCAACGTCCTAAGGCACTCAATACACTGATTCAAAAGTTATCATTATTGTCACTCCACTGAACCTGTTGCTTGGTCCACATCTATTATATTGGATGGAATCCTAGAAGTGGTTTTATCTTAGTAAAAAGCATCATAGGACTAACAGTAGATGCAGATGCAGTAGGAGCAAGGGGATGCGAAGTAGCAAAGAGAAGGTTTATCAGCCTAGACCGGTATAAATTGCAGCAAACACAGACATTTTGAAATAAGTATATAGACCAGCTACTAAAAATTAAACAAATGCCTTGTTCACTTGTTTCTTGTCATAGAAAATTGTCACAGGGTATTGAAGAGAATAAAAATAAGAGTGTTCAAAAGGAGACCCCTGAAAGCTATGAGGTGAGGTTGTCCATTGATGCTTATTAAACACAACAGAGCAGATGCAACCTCTGGCTCAGGAAGTCCCTAAATTGCTGATTGGTGTAAGCAGGGGAGAATATAACAAGGAAAGCGCAAGCAATGTTTGCTTTATTTTTTATGCTCTTTCCCTAAGCATCTACTACTGCTGGCATTGTCAGAGCTCCAACCATGCACAAAGGAGGCAAAAAAATGTAATTTCTCATGTTTTATTAGATCCAATTTTCAGTCAATCTGATTGAAACATGGTAATTTGGTCTGACCTGATTCAGCCTTTCTTTAGAAGGAGAGCTGGTGAACATTTCTATTTGTGAAGACTGGAACTTTTTTAAAGCTGAAAACTTTTTAGCAATGTTGGTTGCTTCCACGCTGTTTCAGTAAAGACCATTTTGCTTTTGTCTTTTTGTTCCTATATTTTTCCTCTGTCCTTTTCTGGCACAGAATAAAAGAGGAAAATTGTTAATTACCATTTTTTTTTCTATTTTTTTCCTTCTGACAGTAAAATTTTGAAAAGTAAGGGTAAAAATAAAAATATACTTCCTCCAACTGGAGTAATCCCAAAGTTTAATATCAATAATAATATTAATATTTTAATATTAGAGAGCAGTCCAAGGTAAAAAAAAAAAAAAAAAAAAAANAAAAAAAGAAGTGACCAGCTTATAGACACTTGTTCTATTTCACTGCACAATAAAAGATGAATGAGTGGAAATTTTTTTTTAAAGAAAATGTAATTCACTAAAATGACTAAAAAGCATTAGTTTTACTCCCAGTCCTGGTAATCTAAAATAACATCAATTGAAAAAAAATTTTTTGATCTGAAATCTGTTTTTCATTCCTAGCCATTTCTAAGCCAAAGAGACCACAATYGCTACTTTTAATGGAGCTTTGCAGTTTCCTGGACCAGAATATATTGCTCTCATCATGTCTGTATTCCCATCTAGACAGACACTTTATAAAAGTGGCTAATGCCACGCAAGCACTGTACCAAGGCAGTCCCAGTCCCAGAGAGCTTACAAGCAAAATTAGATTCAATTAAACACTTTTATAAGCAGTAACATGCATGAATAAAGACTCAGCAATAGGAGTTTCTGGCAGAAATTCCTAATACTCTCTTTTTCTTGCTGGGAAAGGAACAGTTCTCTAGCCAAACCCCATTGGCACAGATAGATACTAGTGCATCACAGATGTACATCTGAGTTGACACAGGTGTTTTCACTAGTTTTCTTCAGTACTTTTGAATGCTACATAAAATCTGACCCATCTCTCCATGCATACAGCAGCTGTGCTGAAAAGAACCATCACTATTAGAGTACACAGGAGAAGATGCTCCATTTGCTAGTTGAAAACATCTTTTCTCTTTTTTATGCTTCTTTTCTCTATCCGATCCCCCCCCCCCCCAATATTTCAATATTTGGAAAATAAGCCTTGAAGTGGGCTGCTAAGGCTTTAAATTTAAAGAGCAGCTTCATTTATGATGAATATGCCAGAAATGTTTCTCCAAAGCCATCACAAGATAGTAATACACACTGTTGAAAAAGGGTGTGTTTCCCAGGGCAGTAGTCTGTGTTTTGTCCATCACCCAAAGAACAGTTGTGGAACTACTGGTATGCCCTAGAGGAATTTCAGTCCTGTCCAGAAGCATATATGCAATGGAAATCCTCACATAATCCTCGCCTTTTTTTTTTTTTTTTTTTTTTTTAATATTTAGTCCAAATGCTGCCCACCTGCACAGGGTAAATTTCATCCAGAAAGAATAAAAAGTTCCCATAATGTTTTTCCTCTCTGGTGAAAGTTACTCCAGAAAATGAGGAAAAAGCTTCTATCATCTCTTCTGAAAAGCTAAGAAACAGTAAACAGRTTGCATTCTTGTCCCTTTAAGAAGGCAGAGTCATAATATTAAAGCATACCTTTTTACAGCATGTACATTAACAATTATTTTAATCCATAAACATTAGCAACCTCCCAACTCTTGTGGGAGTTACCTTCCATCTTGTGGTTATGCAGGTTCCGTCTTCTAATAATTTCATTTTATATTTAAATCAAAATACCATTTTATTTCTTCAGCAAAGAAAGAATAAATGATGTAAAATGTCGGCCTTTCCAAATGCTAAGGAAACCCTGACCCTCATCAGCCACAGGAAACCTATTTTTAGGACTAAAGGTTTATAAAATTAAGGACAGCTTTTGTCCTAGATAAGTGCACAATTTCTACTCGTGTGGGTGGATTTTTGGTGATGTGTTTAACACAGAGTAGAAGAAAACCTAGTGCCTTGGCAAGGTATGAATATAATAAATGTCGTTCAATGCTTACAAGCTGAGCTGGACAAGTTGAGTACAGGTGCAAAGCCTGTGGTTTCAGGAGGTTGCTTTCAGAATGAATTTTGCTCCAGTGGAATCCAAACCATTGCTCAGCAGCATTAAAGGGTCAGTGTTCTGGTCACTTTATTAACGGGGAAAACCACTGGCTTTCAAATAATGCAGGAGAATTGGTTTCTACTGATTTATAGCCCATTGGAATAATTTTAATTGGACTTTGCTGATTTTCTGCACTGATGGCTAGTCCTTTCTTAACCGTTTGTTTTTTCCTAAGCAGTGGAGCACTAGGAAAAATTACTTTAATGATAACGTAGGCAGAAAAATGCCCCTTGGTGGAATTAAAACATTGTTAATTATAGCCCCTTCTGGAAATACTTTGCCAGATGCTTAGAAAAATAATGTCCATGGATACCTTAATTCTGGATTTTAGCTGTGTGATTTTTACACATAAATATTACCTTTAGAGGAAAAAAACGTTCCTGCAATGACTTTTTCAGGTAACTTTCCATTTTTAAACCTGTGGATTGAATCTTCGTGTGTGAGTGCTGGAACCACACACATCTATGTCCCCTGATGAGATCATTTTCCTGTGGCAGTGTCACATTCACCAGACACAGGATCACCCCCTCCATTTGCTATCCAGGTTTCACCGCTCTCCTCACTATCACACAACACAGTCTTCTGGCCTCACTATATCCTATCTAATCTTCAGTTCCTGTAAGGTTAGCTGGAATGTGAGTTTCAAGAAAGTCATTTACACCAAAGTAACCAATTACGTGCATCTTTTTTGCCTGAGCTTACTTGCCTGGGCAATCACTGCGAGTGGTGAGCGAGGCGGCGTAGCAGCCCCGGCACAGTGCCACGACAAGCCGGATAAGTGGCTTCTGGACCCGCGCTGCCTCACATTCAGCCAGCTGTTGTGGTTTAACCCGGCAGGCAGCCAAACACCACACAGCCGCTCGCTCACTCCCCCCTCCTCTCAGTGGGATGGGGGAGAGAATCGGGG
>JAYKAV010002838.1:517140-589386 GCA_035582835.1 Phoebastria nigripes | reverse complement strand
CTATGCTCCCTCCCAGCTTCTTGTGCACCTGGCAGAGCATGGGAAGCTGAAAAGTCCTTGACTAGTAGACTACTTAGCAACAACTAAAAACATCAGTGTGTTATCAACATTCTTTTCATACTGAATCCAAAACACAGCACTAGGAAGAAAATTAATTCTATCCCAGCCGAAACCAGAACACCAGCTCAAAAATACAGGCAGAGGATTTAATGTCTGTGCATGCGTATTCATACTGACATGATCTAATTTCAAATGCCCAGCTGCCATTTTGAAAATCTACAAAGGACCTTACAGGCCTACAAAGGCCTGCACATAGGCCTTAAAAAATCTACTGTCTCCACTCTCCACATGTTTATTTTCTGTTTTTCCTGTCAGACCACACTATGTAGAAAATACAAGGATACACTTTCTCGCATGCAATCACAACTTCAGGGGACAAAAATACCGATGCAAGTTAGAAGCCTCCAACACTGAAACAGATAAGAGGTCTCTGCAAGAGTTATTTAGGAGACAGAAGAGAGATTAAGGTATTAAAAGCCTTTTAAATAAATTGTGCCTTTGAAGGGCATAACTTATTTCTATCAATAATTTAACATATATATTCTGTGATTAATTAGAGACAAAAGGCCTAGAAGATTCCCACAGGCAGTGCCCTGGATCACGACTCTGTCATAGGGACTGCAAGCAAACATATTTATTGATAATTTAAATGTGGATAATGTCAGAAGGCACTACTGGCTTCAATGTTACTAAAAACTGAGACTATTCTTTGCTTACTCTCATGACCAGGAGAAGTTTGCCCACGAACCAAGAAATACTATACTGGGAAGATGAGCTGAGATCCCAAGCCAAAGGGCTAAAGTTTCTCGCCTGCACACAGAACAGCCAGGAGAGAAATCGGAGGAAAACGGAAGCCAAGCTTTGCTCTCAGTGGTGCATGCATAAGCCTGGAGTCACTGAACTGAGCAAATAGTATAATCCTACTTTTCACATCAGTGCAGGAATCCTCCATTCTAGGGGAAAAAGAAAAAAAAAGAAAAGAAAAAAAAGGAGGATTTGTAAACTACCAGCTGGTGCTTAAATGAGTGGACACGATGTCTCTTTTTTCACCTTTAACAAAACCAGTAGGTAAGAGATGCAAGAGAAACGTGTATGCTTTATGCTTTGACTTAAAAACAAGTGAGATTCTTAAAATTTTTTTTAATTCATCATATATGCCACTTGTTTTAGCTTTTTGAACTTGGTTTCTTTTCCTCTTTATCACAAGGCGAGAGTAACAAAACTCACCAGTTAATGAGCTTTGAAGTTGAAGCCCAGTTGCTTTGGAAAAAAAATTTGGAGGGTTCATAATGATGAACTTGGCAAAAAAAACATCCTTTTTTGCCAAAGGACCACAGAGCAGAGAGAAAATTCTGTCACCAACAATTGCCATTCTGGCCCAGATGCTGCCTGGCCTGTTTGGAAGGCATCTGCTGCTATGCCCATGCTGTCAGCAGACATGCTAATCTCACCCCTTGGAACAACACCTCTGCAAAATACCTACTATAGCAAGACCAAATGGATGGGTTTGTCAAGAAAAGCTAGCTGCTGAAGAAAATCCCACCTCATAGCTTTGTGAAATCCTGCCATCATATTGGAACAGCTTCAATGAGTCAGGGCTGATTTAAATGTTCCCTCTGCCTCTCTCCTCCTGCCTGTCTTCTGCAGAAAGGACAGCAGTTTGTGAGATGTTTGCATTTCCTTCAACAAACTGCTGAAATGCTGCTCTCCCCTTCTGTCCATCCCCCCAAATCAAGTCTAGTACATTATCTAGGACCATGTTCTATCACTGCCCCCAGTTATTGGTTATTATCTATTTGCTTACTGGAAAACAACCAAGGTTGGACCTGTTCCCTTCCCAAATAGGACCAGCCAATGAATTCATTACTTCTACGAATCCTGCATGAAGTACTAATGCCATCCTCCTCATGTCCTCAGTGTTGACGCATTACCGCTCGGGGTTGGCCAGTGATTTCACRGCCTCTCCTGGCAGCCAGTCCCAAACGGTAACTCAGAAGTGCTTGAAATTACTTTGTGCCAGAGAATGGTAAAGTTTTAACAGCAATGGGACTGTAGAGGAGAATTTATGAAAGTATGAGAAATTCCTCCTCTAAATTTGTAATTCCTATTCACTTTATCTCTAAATTTAGCATAGTTTATTAGAAAGGCAGATCATAATACCTTTCCCCCACTAAAAAAATATCAAAACCAAACCCCCAAATAATCAGAGAACTAAACAACCCACATCAGTATCCTGTCAGCTGTGACCTTTTTCTAGAAATACTAGCAAAAAAGTTATTTTGGCAAAAAATTTCTATTCACCTTCAGCCAAAACTGTTTGTCACTGAAAATGACAACTCTCCTCAGCATCACTGCATTCACTTTTAATCACCGCTCTCCAGGCTTTACTACATCTTCTACTCTATTGGCTTATGGCCATTTCAAATGTTATGTCCTGGAGTAACAATTTTCTGCTTTCCCATTTTTTCCCTCAAGCACAATAAAGGGTTTCATGGCATTAAGTGCACAGAGATTTAGCTGCATAATCCCCATTGATATTATTTGAGGAGAAAAGTCAAAATTAGAGTCAAAATCCAACCCACGTTATATCTATTTTTTTTTCTGACATATATAATGAAGAGTACAGCACACTTAGCAAGGGGTCTTTTTATCCAGAACATTCCCCACATATGGTAAAGGGAAGCTCTATGTGTGCATAATAACACTTTGTCTCTAACATAAGTGTTTGGGTTTTTTTAAAAATTACATTAAGTCAAATCTCAGTATTATTTCTAAAGGAATTTATTTTCATCTAGTAAAAAATGTATTGCAAAATGAGCTCAATATTAAATTCTCTATATATTTACAAAAACAGGTTCTTAAAAATAATGATCTGGAAGAATTCTGGGGTTATACCAAGGATGCCACTGTGCCCTAAGGTTAAAACATGCACCTGATATGAGGGCCTTACAGGAATTCAGTCCCTCCAGGGCCCATTTAAACAAGTGTAGCAACCTTCTGTGCATCAAGAGTCAAACTTGTCACCACTGTTACTCCTTAGAGAACACAGTGGGGCCAGTCCTGAAATTTGTTGGTGCCCCTTTTTTTGGGCATCAGAGAAACAGAGTCTCAATAATAAAATTTCTTAAGGGCTCCCCACATCTGTTGTGTAGCAACTGTACAGGGAGGAATCTGGGCTCTATTGAGGCTTGGAAATATTAATGAAAATTTCCAGGAATGCCAGGCTAAATTTTTTTGCTAAATATGCGAAGCGCTGGAAATCAATAGATTCGTACCTCCCATTAGCTAGTAAATCATTTGACTCCAAACCTGCAAACACAAATAACTCCCTTGCTAATCTTTAAAAATGTCTTCATTGTAGAAAACCTGCATTTATTCATGATATATTGTACAGATTTTTAATTATAGCTGTACCCATCATAATTACAATGCCTCATTATATGATTATACAGGTTCCTATTCATTATGAAAATGCAATTAAGAAAATGAAAGAAGAAGAACATCACATACACCTTCCAAAACTCTGGAAAATAGCTACTGAGAAGGCCTAAATGTGCTGGCTTTATTTGCACAAGTCGTCTCACAGTAGAGAAACACAAGCTTCAGGACAAAACAGGCATTAGGTGTGACAATATCTCTGTGGCTCTCTATGCACTATGTACATTAAACAGAACATCGTTGTGTGGTTCTTCTATTGCACTCCTGCTTGGTACCATCTTGCTAAATTGTTTCCTTTAGCGCATTTATAAGGTACTTTCTTGACTTAATGAAGATTTGGTGGAGATGGGCAAAACAATTTCTTTTGACATTAACAGCTACACCCTGCCAGCAGGTCTGTAGAAATACACCGTCATTTGCTCAGTTACCCAAAAGATTTTCATTCCACTTTTGAAAAAAGCTTTTGTCTTTCAACACTGAGCTTTCAATTTTGGCAACAGCCAGGCTGTTTTCTGCTATAGTGCTACTCCTCTGCTACCTAATGGAATATTGATCTTTCTAAGCAAGTGTAAAGCAATCAATACACTACAAAGAAGAGGAGAAATAGGTAAGAGAAACCATCTCCTTATTCTTTTCATACATAATTGGAACAAATAGAAGTGGACTGAAATGAACAAACCAGAAATTTTTGGATACTAAACATCTTGTGTGGGGTCTGCACTCCGAGGCAAAGTTTTGGCACATGCCATGCCATGATATAGAGATACCTGGTGTAAGGGTTTAGTTGCACTGGACTCGCAAGCTTAAGCTCCCAAACTGTGGGACTGAGTGAATAGAGCCAACATGTATTCATGAGTTTCCTTTTTTTTATTTTTGTAATAAAAATAAAGGAGTACATAGTATGCATCTGACCAGGAATTTGGAGGTRTCTCTGTGCATGTAGAAATAGCCTCCAGTAGGTACCAGCTAGACTTAGGTGGGATGAATTTGGCCACACCAACTTTTATCTTTCTGAAGTGATATTAAATCAAGAATCTATCTTCACTTCCTATGTCAAGTGAAGGTTCAAAGTTAGATGCCACTTTTCAAGAGAGATATCTACCAACTGGGGGAAACCAGCAGAAGGCCACCAGAATGGTTGGGGGCTGGAATACAGCACTTATCCTGCGAGAAGAGGCTGAGAGGACTGCATTTGTTCATCTTAGAGAAGAGAAGCCTTCAGAGGAGATCTTATTACTGTGTTCAACTTCCTAAAGGAGGGATGATAGAGAAGGCAAAGCCAGACTCTTCTCAGAGATAGGCAGAGAAAGCAGAAGCAACAGTCGCAAGCTACAACAAGGGAAATTCCACCTGGATATAAGGAAAATATTTTTCATGGTGAGCATGTTTAAGCATTGGGACTGGCTGCCAAGAGAGGCTGTGAAATCTCCATCACTGGAGATATTAAAAAGTTTACCAGACAAGGTCCTGAGATACCCAAACTAACATTGAAATTACACCTGCTTCGAGCAGCTGGACTAGAGATTTCCACAGGTTCCTTCAAATGTATATTATTCTATGATTCCCTATTCCTTAAGTAAAAAAAATTACTTGTACTTTTATTTATACTGCAAGATGACCATTATCAAATGGATTTCGAAAGCCAGGCTATTATTCTAATAGCCCTGCCTACATTCTTTCTAGTCACACTAAAATCAAAATGGATCTCTTAATGAGTGACCCTTGTAGCTCTTCCTCATTACACTTGTGGCGTTGACCTATTTTCAGCAATTTCTTGTCAGCACAGCCAACCACATCAGAGTTTCTACATAAATATTCCTCCTTTCTTTCTAGAGAACCATTAACAAAAAAACCACATACATCCAATTTCTGCATACTATTGACAAAGTCATCATCTAGCATTACAGGTGATCATCGGAGTGTAGAGTAGCTGGAGTACCAGCAGTCCTGTTAAGAAGATACTAAACATGTTTTTTTTCTAAATTTATAACCTAAGTTCATGTCAGACACAGTGCTGTCATTCTCCTTACCTCAGAATTCATGCCCCTTTCGCTGGTGAGCAGTCTTTGTAGCCATTCTTCCACGTACTTTGTATCAGAAACAGTGTGGCCAGCAGGACTAGGGAAGAGATTGTCCCCCTGTACTCGGCACTGGTGAGGCCACACCTCCAATACTGTGTTCAGTTTTGGGCCCCTCCCTACCAGAAAGACAYTGAGGTGCTGGAGCATGTCCAAAGAAGGGCAACAAAGCTGGTGAAGGGTCTGGAGAACAAGTCTGATGAGGAACGGCTGAGGGAACTGGGCTTGTTTAGCCTGGCAAAAAGGAGGCTGAGGGGAGACCTTATGGCTCTCTACAACTACCTGAAAGGAGGTTGTAGCGAGGTGGGGGTCGGTCTCTTCTCCCAAGTAACAAACGATAGGACAAGAGGAAATGGCCTCAAGTTGTGCCAGGGGAGGTTTAGATTGGATATTAGGAAAAATTTCTTCACCAAAAGGGCTGTCAAGCACTGGAACAGGCTGCCCAGGGGAGTKGTTGAGTYACCATCCCTGGAGGTATTTAAAAGAGGTGTAGATGTGGTGCCTAGGGACATGATTTAGTGGTGGACTTGGCAGTGTTAGTTAACGCTTGGACTCAATGATCTTAAAGGTCTTTTCCAACCTAAATGATTCTATGATTCTATTCTATGAAATCTGCTTAGTAGTGGAAATAATTTAGCTTAATTTGATGTAGTCCAGATGCAATGTGCAGAGATAAGAGTCGCAGAAGTGGTATTTGGCATCTCAGGGCAACACTTTGCTTTCCTGAGAATTGCTCTGACCCTGTGTGCCCCTACATTGCCTCCTCAGTCTCCAGAGTGTCTGTGAAACAGCAGATTCATGGCAGAGCCATGGCATTCTTCTGGTACCAGTGATCTTTAAACTGCGTAACCTGGAGGTCTTGTGTGTGTTTGTACAGTCCCTAGAAAACTGGGAACTGAAGCTGTGCTATCACAAAGTATATGCCCCGAGTCCTGTGAAAGCACCAAGGCTCTGACATTGGATTTGCAGGCAATGATAATTTGGGAGTTCCCAGGGTTCCAATTCACTTTCACTTATATCACAAATAAAAATCCCTGAATCCCTGCTCTAAATTGAAGCTGGGATTAGCTTCTAATGATAAAATACCTTTTTTAATTTGTATGACATAATTATCACCATAGACTTTTTCATTGAGATTTCTTATCTTGTCCATTATTTGAATTTTTTTTTTTTTTCTTAAAGCTGGTTAAAGACATACYATTCACTAGGTAGGGTGGGAAGAATCAGTCTTGTGCAGATGCAAGTTCACCTTGGGCTTGCAGGATATTCCATTTGGTTGGCTTTGCTGATTTTTCTTACTTGTTGCCCATGGCTTTGAGTCATGTCATAAAGGAATCTTTTCACGGAGAAAAAATCTTCTCTCTGTGTATAAACTGCTTCAGATTGGGTCACACTCAGCCTGGAAAGTGTTAAGACACTGCTCAAGAGGAGGATCTTGGACATGACACATCAGAGTGAGCAAGCAGCAGGTGATGAAGGCATGGATCTGGGGGTCCCTTCTCTTCCCAAACACCAAAAGAGTCAGGGTATGCTGGAGCGCCACAGGATCATGGCAGCACTAGAAAAAAAATTGCAGGGAAATGGCAAGAGGTAGGCAATGAAGGCAATATCAAAAGGACCAAAAGAAAAAGAGGGTAAAAGATATTTAAACAAAAGAAGAAAATCTGAGAAAGACGAAATAAAGAGTGGGAGAGCACGGTGGGGAAAAGGCTTACCTACGTGCAATAGTGCATATATATATATATATATTACAAGATTAAGCCCTCGGACATTTGTGTAGGAGTCTGAGAATATTTAAAACGAATCCTGTTGTTCAGCTCTGAACACAGCTGCTGGCTGGAGCATTAAGGACCACCTTTCACTTGTCTTGACTGAGAAGTCTCCAGCCCTCAAAAAAATCCCAGTCTTCATTTTCCTCATTCTTATCAAATATGAAAGAAAAAACACAAATAGCAACTTTGCCCATGTAATTAAGCTCTGCTCTAGGAGGTCCTCTCAAGTAGGTTCAAAATTTCCTTTCCTGGCCTGTCAGCTAACATTTGTGCTTGYTATGAACATACATGGGATCTTACAGTGCTGGTCACCCGTGAGAGGAAACCTACCTTACTAATGGGGCCTTCGCACACAGTAACATTTCCTAATATGTGCATTACTAATTTAGATGTGCTTTACGCAAGTAAAACAATTAAATGTTGCATATTAAGAAATTATATTAATTCGTTTCTTTCTAATTCACCTCAACTGTGTTACTTCCATTGCACACCAAGCCAATCCCACAACAGTACAGATAACAAGAGCAGTCAAGTTAAAATGAACCTCCCTCTGTCCTCATGCCTGTCCTCTTTCTGTCCGTGTTGGCCAGAGGAGCACAGAAATTATCCCTAATTATAAATTGAGGTAATTTCTCTGCTTGATCCAGCCAACGGTGTTTCTCTGCATTAAAAACCAGCCAAGGATGGTTCACTTGGGATTGGATGCACTTGCTTACAGTCCTCAATTCCCTTGGACTTCTAAATTAACAGAAGTTCCATTAAGCTCTTATGAGTCTTTGCAAATCCAGCTTGAGCATTGAGATATCTCCCCCCTCTTTGCATATTTACTGTGCCTAAACTTCATCAGAGTAATCATTATTTGTCCAAAATGCTGTGCAGGTAAGGGAGATACACAAAACAACTGTGTACACTGGATAACGTAAAGCGAGAAGAATTCCCACCTCGAGTTCAATTCACAAACTACTGGTGGCTCTTCAGAATCATCCAGAAAATTAAACTTCCTTGTAAGCAGCCCTTACCTAATGCTTGAGTAATGTCAATTTAGCTGAAGTGGAAGATTTAAATACCAAGGGAAATATACAGCAAATGAATGGATACAAAATGAATCATCAGAGTCAGGACTATTAAAATAAATTCATAATGTTAGTGGTAATGTTTTAAAAATGCTAAGTATACCACTAAGTATTACCTAAGTAATAGGAAATTACTCAAGCCAACAAAAATGGAAATTTAATATTTCTGTGAATTGACCCAAGGAATCAATATATATTTCCCAAGTTTAAAGGAAAATTCCTCCCTGAAAGAGATAAAAAGGGAGTATGAAAAGCTCTAAAAAACATTATTTAGCAACATGTACAATAGCTGGTGCAAGTTCTGAATGCAGATCCTGGAGCACAAATCTTTTCTATTTATGCAAAAGGACTAGGACTAGCCCCCTCGTTAGGAGCATTAACAGGTAAGAATCAGCCACAGAAAATTAGCACRGAAAACAAATTTAACAACAACTGTACTACAAAATGTGATCCTGATATCAACAGGAAGGATCTTTTTTTTCCCCTCCCCTTATGTGTTGAAAAGGAACTGAGAATGAGGCTCCACTGAGAGCTGGGATTAAATCATGCAAGGAAATGCAGCGATTAAGAGAGAAAAAAAGCTCTTCATTGAGTTCATAAGATGCAGTCAAAGGGAGGAAGAAATGGAAACCAGCAGCCGAAGAATACCAACCATAAAGGTGCCTATTTTCTTCTGACAACTTGTTTTGCCTTGCTTCTTTCTAAGTACTACCACAATCCATGTGCATTCAATCCCTCAGACATCTACAGGCCCAAAGCTCTAGGCTAATTACAAGAAGCTGAAAACAGGGCCCTTCCTGCACAGAATAACATTTTAAAATAAAATAAAAACAAACAACTAGACTCTGGTCAGCCACTTACATTCATTCCCTCCATTTCTTTCTGCACATTACCCCATTATTCTGATAGATATCAAGGAGTTTGTGCCATATTAATAAACGGGATGAGAGATCATTATCATTTTGATATTCTCCAGCTGAATGATTTACAACATCAGATGTAGGAATGATATTACCTTATCTCCATCTTTCAAAAGATGTTGAGTGTAGAACTGGCTGAAATTAATTTCTGATTTTTTGCTTCTAATCAGGCGACTGCAAATCACCACAAATCCTTCCAGTCTCTAAGGTATTTTCAATATGGCAAATATGATTTTAAAATTCTTTGATCAGAAGAGGCAGCAATACTGTTTCAAATTGCCTTTTAATTCTTATATATCTGTGATGGGGAATAAGCTAAAGGAATCTCAAAAAGACAAAAGAGAAAAAATTCCACTGGGCAACTGCCTTGGAATTCTATCTTGATACCAAGTTTACGTACGCCGAATTGATATCATAGGTTTTCACAGAAATAAGATCCATCTGATGAAGAGGCAAAGAAAACTATTCAAGAACAATGAAGAAATAGATGGTAAAAAGTGAGAAGAATGAATGTTTCTCAGTAATGTAAATGCTGGCAAGAAGTGGAAATAGTGTACCCAGCTCTCACCCAGCAAAGCAGAGACACATGGTTAATTTTAATTTTAACCTCATTTGAGACTGGAGCATATGATTCACTGCCCCATTTAGTTCAAAATTAAAATTAAGCATGTGCTTAAGTGCTTTGCTGGACTGAGGCCATGTACAAGAGTACACTGGTCATGAAACCCTATTGCCATAGGTTGATTCGGAATTGAAAAGTCAGAGCTTTAAGTTAAAATACCTGGAATTTTTTTGTATTTATGTGTTTATTTTTAATGCAGGAATGCATTGGTAGCAGAGAAAGCTACACCAGTTACACAGTTCCTATTGAGAAACAAGTGCAAAATAAACAAAAATTCCCAGAAAACTTAGCAGAAGAAATTCATCTAGAATATTCCCAGAACTTAGAGAAAGAAAAACTGCTTTTAAAGATTGATTACACTGCCCTATGTCTGTGTGCCTTGTGGCCACCAGCCTTATGTATTTTTCCCCCATTCTACAGTATGTGGTTCACAGTCTACGGTAGTGAGATACAGCTGAGAAAGAAGCTGCTATGAATATCCCAATGCAGCAATTTGGAACACAATTTCTGGCTGACTTACCTCTTGGTTATCTCTCAGCCGCTGCCTGAGTAGAGACACAATCCCTCCGCATGCCCAGGGAAATGTCATTTCTAATGTCACCTCTCAAGCACTGGAGCCAAAATGCCTTTCAATGCCCAATAAATTCTCCAGGTGGCTGTGGTTTAACCCCAGCTGGCAACTAAGCCCCACAGAGCCACTCGCTCACTCTCCCCTTGGTAGGATCGGGGAGAGAATCGGAAGAGCAAAAGTGAGAAAACTCATGGGCTGAGATAAAGACAGTTTAATAAGTAAAGCAAAAGCCGCACACACAAGCAAAGCAAAACAAGGAATTCATTCACTACTTCCCATCGGCAGGCAGGTGTTCAGCCATCTCCAGGAAAGCAGGGCTCCATCACATGTAATGGTGACTTGGGAAGACAAACACCATCACTCCGAATGTCCCCCCCTTCCTTCTCCTTCCCCCAGCTTTATATGCTGAGCATGATGCCATATGGTGTGGAATATCCCTGTGGTCAGTTGGGGTCAGCTGTCCTGGCTGTGTCCCCTCCCAGCTTCTTGTGCACCCCCAGCCTCCTCGCTGGTGGGGTGGGGTGAGGAGCAGAAAAGGCCTTGACTCTGTGTAAGCACTGCTCAGCARTARCTAAAACAYCCCTSKATTATCMACACTGTTTTCAGCACAAATCCAAAACATAGCCCCATACTAGCTACTGTGAAGAAAATTAACTCTATCCCAGCCAAAACCAGCACACAGGTGAATGCAGAGAAGAAAGGGAGCCACAATTCTGTCTTCTCCTTGCTCTAAGTGATTTGTTGCCTGTGAGTGCAGAACAGAGCAGGCACAGCAGCAACTAAGTGAAGGAAACATGCCTACCACAGTTCTGGGTCCCCACACTGTTTTGTTGCAGCACTGTAGCTCCTGTTCASGTCTTAAGGAGCTCTGGAGTTGCCCAACATAGGAAACTGTGGCCCATCACAAGAGGGCCTGAAACAGGCACACCAGACTCTTTTTACCATCTTGTCTCTCTCCTACTCTCCTTCAGACAGGCAAGGACAACCTACTGCATTGGGTATTTTATTAATGTTTCAACAGGTCACTAACTGCACCGGTGTGTAATGCTCTGGCGTTGTACAATGTACAGAAAGAGACTGAGCTTAGTTTTTAGAATGAGAAGTACTATGCTCATCTCAGAGGACTACTTCTTTCCTCAAGAAAATCAGGGACAAACTAAAAGAAAAGAGAGCATCTGTGATTGATGCTGAGGAACCAGAACTGCTAGAGACAGTATCTTAAGGTCACCTGGGGCTTTCCATTTGAGCATCCATCTCAACTTTTGAGTTCTACACTTCACACTAATTGAGCCCAGAAGATTCTGGCCTGCCAGGGATTTTTGAGCCTGGCCATATTGATATGGTGTTAAGTGTCTGACTATAGTCCCAAAGAGGAAAGAGTCTTGAGTTCCAAAGAAAGCAGTTAAAGAAAAGAAATCAGAAAGAAACTTGCCAAAACAGAAGCCTATCTGAAAGCAAAATTAAACTTCCTTTCTCTTTATGGGCCATGGTTTTGTCCTAGAAACTCTGTGTAATAAATTATGTCTCTGGGAAATATGTGGTGTGAAAAGAATCTCAGCCATTATTGCAAGTGAAATGGCAGAGCCTTATCTGTCACTGAGCTCTTCTACTACCTCCCAGCTACTACAAGACAGACCTGTGTGTCTGCTTGCTTTAAACTCATCAGCCTTCTTCCACAAAACATATAAACACAACTGTAAATCAGCATTACCAACATGTGTTTACATGCATTTGACTGTAAATAAGGCATGCTTTTGTGCTTTACTGAACAGAGATCTATGGAAACAGACAGTTGAAAGCTTTCTAAGATGCTGATCTGTATTGTCCGTGGGAACTGCATGTTCTCAAAGCCAGACACCGTATGTTGTCACCCTCCCTCCAATACTTTGCAGGGTCTTATTCCCTCCTCCTCCTTGGCCACACAAGTGCAAGAGAACGTTGTCAGTCTTACTGAAGCATCAGCACCTCTATTGGTAAGGAGGGGGCTTTGATCACACTAATACTTCACATGGCTCATTCTTAACAGAACAACTGATTGTCAGTCCTTTCACATATGTTTAGGGTGAAGCTGTATGTCAGAGGCTCACAGGCTTGAAACCCTACCTCTGTTTGTCCAACGGCTGTGGAAATGGAGACACTTCCTTCCATTGGAAGGTAGGCTTGGAGAGGCTCGTTTGGCTATCTCATCTTCATCCCATGCAGCAATGGGCCGGTGGCCTGCTTCATCAGGACAGCTTTGTATCCCAGGCTATCTGGCTGCACTCAAACCTTCTCCTGCAACTGCCATTTCCTCCCCTCAATGGTAACAGAAATCTGTGACTCTCACATAGCGCTTGTTACTGGTAGCTCTTAGCTACTCTTTCACAAAGGAAATGGGTATATTTAATCTTATTTTAGCTATAAGGAAGCTGAGTAACAGAGATGTGAGATGAGTCATTTAAGGTACCTTAGAGATGACAGGGAGGGCCAGGGAGATATCTCAGTGCTCTATTAGCAAGGTTACGCTGAAAGAATTCGGTGTGTATGTATCTCTGAATAGAAGTTTTGTCTATCAGCAAATGCCAGGATAAAAGTATTAGCATTATTTAATACCAACGGCACCGGGATGCCCATTTACATTACTACTCCTACCGATAGCCTTATGGCTTAGCCCTTAAGTAGTTTTCACCTCGAGAACATCCTTTGAAGGGTCACATTGCACAGCCTGCAGAAGGACAGGATCTGTCTGGACTGGAAGTGGTTGCACAAAGACACAGGACTGGAGCCCTGGTTCTGCTCATCTAATATGCCAGCTGGAGCAGCCTCATTAGCACAGGAGGGGAATGCTCACCTTGCCTCTTTGCCTTCCCACACTCATGCAACACCACAGATGAGATGAAATTACAGGTTAAAATCCCTCTTTAAAGGCCAGTTGGATTCCTGCAGCAATGGTTACTATACATAGTTCCAAAGCCCTGATGCTGGCAGACTTCTAGAAAGAAAAAGACTTGTTTACAGAAATCAGCTGGATTTCCTTATCAATATGGGACACTGTCGGATAGTTCTTTGTTAGCATTTACTGTCTCACAGTTTCCCTTTCAACAGCTTGAAAGAGGTTCTATTGAAAAAGACAACAGCTGAATGCTGCACATAACCGAATGCCAGGGCTGTAAAGAAAAACAAATGTGGATTCTTTTTTAACGAGTTTCCATACCAAGCCTTTGTGCTACTGCATGTTTGTTGATGGACTACTCAGTGAGGAACTAGTTATGCATATAAATGGGCAGGGAGAAAATTTACTCGTGAATTTGTTTTGATGCCTTTTTTTTTTCCCCTATAGAAGGGGTTCTCTTCAAAAGTGGCGATGAACATTATTGTATTTTTGTGCAAGCATCTCTTATCATCCAGAGTATATTATTTGATCACAATAAGGGGAAAAGAGGCAAGACATACTGATTCAAAAATAAGCAGGAATCTCATGCAACTGCCCTTGCCTGACCTACAGCTTCAGTTTCTCCTGTTAAGCTGTCCTATTTTAAACGTTCATTAGGCCAGAAACAGTGGTCAATCTATGCCTGGTATTCAGGGCACTCATCTGTCATGAGTGCTTTAAAACCCAAGTCAAGGATCTTTGTGTGAGCCAAGGTCTTAGCAGACCAAGTAAGACCTGCCAACTGATGGCTGTTTTGTAAAGGTTTGCTTTCACTCTCTATTAACTGTTCCGGAAGTTATAGACAAGTTTCATTTTCATAGATTGAAAACTTACTTTCAAACCCTTGTTTTTTTTTTTTAGGACACATTTTGCCTTCATGAAAAGTTCTCATAAAATTCTTGCCAGTCCTAAAATTAGACCTCTCAGCTTGAGAGAAAGTAAGATTTTCTTATTCCAGTGGACATTATCATTCAAGAGAAATTACTTCAGGGGAGCTCCCTGCCCCTCTCATAAAGATTCCACCATTCTGGAAAAAACTGCCTGGTTAAAGCCTCTCCCTCCTTGGAGTTTTTGCAAGATGTTTTCCAATTAACAAATCTCCCTTATACAGCACCGCCTCTTTCTCATTGCCTCTTTCTACAAACAACCATATTTCTGTTTATCTGCTTCCCTCTTTCTACCTGTGCTGTAAGTTCCTATCTTCCGTTCCCTCTCCCATCTGCACCATTTCATCAAAGCACTGAAACATATGCACAAGCAATAGCCTATTAAAGCATATGGTTAAGTGCCGTGACTAGGAGGATGGAGTGCTGAACTGAGGTGCAGGACAGAATCCAACCCTCATAAATGTCTCTTCGTACTAATTTGTTAGTCCCCAGGAACCTCATAAGGTTCCAAATGGGCTTCAGAAGCACCTGTTGAGAATCCAAGGAAACACAGGGACTTCTTCAACCTCCAGGCATTACTCTAAGGACTTAATGAACTGAAAACACTTACACTGCTAATAGAAGTTGCTGGTTTTTCTTCCCCTTTCATCAAATATGATTCATTTATGAGAAAACTGTGTCAGAAACTGAATTTTTAAATTTTTAATCATGTGGTTTACTCTTTACAGTATCTCAAGGATGGAAATTGAGTCTTGTATGGTCCAGGTGTTATTTTAAATATACAATGGAACAGCATATTTGTGCACAAATTGTGAAATAAAAGCCATGAGGGACCTGTCCCTTGGTAGTCTCATCCCTTTTTATAAATTGTCCTTTCTATTTTGGAGACTGCCTGAACCTGGTCACCAGGGGAGATAAATCACCACAGCCTGCAGAAGTTAATGGTACACTATTGGTTTAAGCTCACCTGAGAATTTGGCTCTCAGCATCTGCTGTGCTTATGATTAGATAGACTCCTTCCATCTGATACAATAGTCTTACTCCCCATATCTTGAAAAATAATGTGATTGAGTACTTAACGTTTGCAAAGGCTTGACAAGGTGGGCATTGAGAAAGGAAGTGCTGAACTGGGCATAAAAGATCAGCAACGTCTCACCCTTTTAATCTATAATTTCTCTTATACAGGACTGACCTCCTAAGTCTGTATGGCATTATCTGACTTAAATGCACATATGCTGGCTTTGTGATTTGTAAACATGAATTAATGTTCAACATATACTCAGAAAACATAATTATATAGCTAATCTAAGTCCCATTTATAGTTAGGCCACTGGCATAGAAACAGTAGAGAGAGGCAAATGACATGCAAAATAATGCTGTGGGCAAAGCAAACTTGAACAATCTGAAAAGGGAGAAAGAAAGAGATAATTATCTAAATGGAACATAACAGCCATTTGTTAAACATTCACAGCTTGATCCAAACCCCACTGAAGTTAATGGAAAGATCCCCCTCAACTTCAGTGAGTTTTGAATGAAGCTTTTAAACATTAGGAATAGGAATATTAGAGATTTTTTTTTTTTTTTTTAGCATTTCACACTCAAACTCTGCAATATAAAAGTCATGAAGTAGCAGGTCCTCTTCCCTGTCATTTCTTCCCTCAGCCTCCATCAGCATTGCCTGACTCTGGGACTCTGGTAGTACTTATCAGGAGAGTTACAGTCTTCAAAAAGAACCAGGTTCTGTGATCTGGTCACTTGATAAAGTAGCTTAAAGCAGACTTAATGAAGTAGTTGCCTTCAGAAAGGCAACCGATATCTACCAGTTACTTCAGACAAATTTGACTGCACACGACTACCATCTCAGTGGCATTGGGTTCCAATACCTTAGAAAACTGTCACAAAATTAAGATTTCATGTAAAACCCAAAATGTTGTAATTGAAGTGATAGCAGAGAGACTTTTCTAGGCACATACCAGAAAGGTAAACTTTCTACTTTGGCATGTCAGAGAAATGGGCTGATTTGGTGAAATTACAATTCCCATCATACTGGGATGAGTAAATAAAAGTTTGTTATTGTTGACTCCCCTTTGGATGAAATGTGTGACCTACAATGGTTCTGTCCAGTCTTTAGATTAAACTTGGGTAGAGCATGGCTCCAGCTGTGTCTCTGCAAAGCTATATACATTTGCTAACTCTTGAGAAGAAATAGATAAGCCATATTCAGAGCAGGTCACTGGAGACTGAATCACCTAGAGCATTCACCAGGTACTCCCAGACTAAAAGCCAGATACTTCAGACAGCTGCACTGCACTTTACAGTGAAAAACCGTATGTGTTGTTTTAGCAACATTTATAGCAGGAAAAATTGATCTATAGGGGGAAAAAACACTTTAAAATAGTTCTAATTACACGCAGCCCTGTCATGTTGTTAAATGAGGCCCACTGCTGTTTTATGAATAATTTGCAGAATTCATTGTCAGGAAATTATATTAGGAATTGGGAATAGGTTCTGGACTGCAATGCAGCAGGTTTTTCCTTCCCTCCTGCCTTCTTATAATACATTCAGAGTATTTGTTATAACTACAGAATGTAATTGCAATTATACTCAAAGACAAAGAACTATAACGTACAAACAACAGTGTTTCATTTCCCACCAGATTGTGACTTATACTTAAACAATAAAAGTAGCTGAGTTAGCAAGAATGGAGACTCTTTCCAATCAATGAACCAAACAAAACGCTTTACCTACACAAGGCTGTAAACGTTAATGGCAAAGTTTCTTTTAAACATTTTTAGGTTGATGCCAGGAAGCCCCCAAATGTTTCTTTTCCTCCTGAATAAGAATCCAGTATCATAGTATCTGTAGCACATCCTGGAAGACAAGCCATCCAAAATCCAGCACAACCACAGAGCAGAATTTCAATTAAAATATAACTTAAAATATAAAAATTGATCAAATGTTGAATTCTCCATTCTCTGCCCCACTCTGTATTTCAGAGCCCTATGCCAGAAGTCAGCCTGCTCTTTCCTGTTGCACTGATCCTTCTCACCTCTGCAGATCTTTCCAGCTTGTCCCCTCATCTAATCCAAAGCTTGTTTCTCAAGCATAAAATCAAGTTGCCTTATACGCATTCTCCATACCAATGCAGAGAAATAGGGATTCCCCATTTCTCTCTTCTGTCTTAAGTAGCACAAGCATACACAACAGTCCACTGCAATTCAGCATAGTGGTCTCCTTCTGTGTCTACACCATCAACTTTGTTGTGAGCTTTAACAAATGCAGCCTTATTCTATCTACTTTAAGGCTAGGAGGACCATTATAAACATGTAGCCTGGCTGCCTGTGTAACTCATGCTGCAACAACATCCCACCCAACAATTTCTGCCTCAGTCCCGTAACTTCTGACTGAGGCGTAATGGATCATTTAAGATATATCTACCATTCAGTCTTAAGTCGTTACATACTTTACCCATTCCTAAGGTAGACTGTTCTGGCACTTACCTCTCCTGGCTGCAAAATGTACATTTTATTTCTAGTGTGAATTCGTCTAGCTTCAGATTCTAACCACTTACATGTCTTTTTATCCTCGATTAAAGTACCTTCTGCTATCAGAAACTGCATCCCCACTAGGGTTCTTGTAGATGACAAGTAACTTGTTGCTTTCTTCTGAATAAACCAAACAGACTGATTGTGGTCAAAGATAATTCTTCACACTGTTACTATGAGATTTGTCTTCAAGACTTCAAATTGTTCTTGCAACTCTTTTTTTGAACCTCTCCAAACTTCATTTTTGGCATAAAATCCACATTGGTCAGCTGCAGTAAACAAACTCACCATCAAAAATCATGGTGTGACTTACATTCTATACTACCATGTAATTTATGCTACTGTCCTTTAATCCTTTATTGACTACATTCAAAGCCAGCATTTCCATGACTTCTCCTGAGCCAGTGCAATCTGGCACTGTAGTCATCTTGACTACAATCTGGCCTCTGTAGTCATCTTGACCACCCTATTTTATTTATTCGGTTATTTAGCACTGGTATAGCATTTTATTTTCTTCAGTCCTCAGGAACATGTACAAGGCCAATACAGTGGATTTCAATACGACTTTTTTGTTACAGTCTCCTCTGTAACCCGAAAACTAGATCACACTGTTCTCATGATTTAGGAAGAAAATTAGAAGCAGTCATGGCACCATAGGACCAGGTTCACATAACAACCACCACTACGTGTGGCTTTGACCCATTTCATTCCATCTTCCCTTTCTACTGTGACATGCTGTTGGCATTTTGTACTTTGCATTTCTGTAGGTAAATGTTATTAAAGACTAGATTTCTCTAGAGCAATTACACTAATTAGTTATTTAAGTTTAGCTGAAAAAATTTTCACACATTTCAAAAATCTGCAATTTTTACATCCTTGCACAAGGATGTCCCTTCTGGCAAACCGTGCTTTTCTTATTTATGCAGATACTCCTTTTGACAGCCTCAGCTTTGCCAAACACTAGTCCATAACATGTTGCTGCTTAAATCAGAGAATAATATATGATAAATACAGATTTATACCAAAGTCTATAAGACTTGGATAAGCATCTCTTTCTCATTATAACCTATAGAGCTGTTCTTATATAAACTAGCTACTGGAAATGGCCGTTATTTCCCCAGATAAATATTTAATACTCATAGCAGCTACCTGAAAATATCCTTTTGGTTTTGGATGTATTTCTCTAGTATACAGCCAAGGAGGAAAACCCAAGCACAGAAGATAAGAGCAATAAGCAGAGTTAATGGGAAGGTAGTCTTTGATTAGGCAGGTAACACAGTCTAGACCAAAGACAACAACTCTGGGAAACAAAATCTCTGAATTCTCTTCTTGACCCTGACCCCAACCTACAGTGTGAGCATACCCCCACCTCCATTTCACCTCTGTATCCTTTCTCACCTTGCTTTGCTCACTGTAAACCCCCAGGGGTTCTCTCTTGCTTTGTGTTACACTCTGCCTAACGGAAGGTTACTGCAGTGCTGCTGTAACTATAACATGCCTGGAAGATTTTCTCTGACAGGATTATTTAGTAACATGACATAAGATAAGCCATGACATAGTTATGTGCATTTAGTACACGAGCATTCTACAAAGAGGATACTGGCGGATTTTTCTGTGGAAGATACTGAATTGCTTTATGGAAAGAAAAAAATCCTCAGATACTGAGTTCACTGAAGTCCTGCCCTGCTGTGTAAATCAGAGGATTACATACACACTCTGTTTTCTGTGGAAGGCATTCTAAGCGTYCAGAGACTACAATAAAGAAAGTTCATAGGTTGGTTAAAATAGTCACCAAAACTGAGGAAAACTCTTGCATTTATAGTATAGTTAGGGAAAACCTGGAAATTGGTTATAGCATTACCTATTCTTGGCTGCTACTAACTTCACAGCTCCTGGGACACTAGCAAAAATATTCACTTAAATACATAGGTTTTTCAACAACATCAACACAATTTTAACATAGCTTGAGCCAAGCTCCATGGTCTTYCCATAATGCTAAATTCAGTAAGCATCTCTGAGTGGGTCCCTTTGTCCATAATATGATGGACTGTTTCTGCAGGTTGTGCACTGTCTGCTATATATTTGTCTAGTGAGAAGTGAAGGAGGATCATGAGGTGACAGCAGATAACATGACAGCTGCACTTCACTTATGCAAACATCTTTCCAGCAACCTGGGAACAGGGTGCAGGCCTTGTGTCAATCAGTACTCCCTTTAAGACATAGATCAAAGAAACATTGCAGCACATTCTTTCCTTTCCCTTTTCTTTTTTGTCTTTTATTCATTTTGAAATCTGTACAGGGATAAGAAGCAGATTTCTACTTACATGACAATGTCTACTTGACTTCAGAGCCAGTTTTGCATTTTTAGTGGTGTGCCTGTTTTGCAGCTCATCCCATTTCCACTGAAGAACCCATTGCACTGCCTGTGGTGTAGTAAATTACCTGGGAATATTCTGATCACCTGYTGCTGCTTTCCTTGATTGTCAGTGGCCTGGCTGCTCTAGTCCATCAGCACAGCCCCACTGCATTCTCAAGACTGTTATTCTGAGAGCTGTTTTTCCTCTGTGAAGACTATTCAGAYTAAAACAGGCAATTCTTTATGCATAAAATTCTCTGTGAAAATGCATAACAAAAATCATGGCTTTTATATGATTAATACAGCTGTCAGGACCTGTTTGAGATTTAACTTCCTTATTGTGAAAGTTTAACGTACTAGTTTCAGAATAAAAACCTACATAGATCACAATGTTATGGCAGTTGAAAGCAGGGTTGAAGTCACATGGATGCATAGGAGCTGAGGCAAAGTATAGCCATAAAGAGTGTTTATCATATTGAAGCACTATGAAAATCATAGTATTCAATATAATGTATACACAACCAGTGTTTGAATTTTTTAATGCCAGCTAAACAGTTTGAATACCCAATCCAATTAAAAAAATGTGGAACCAGTGTGCCTAAATCCCCTGAGCATCACTGAAGTCTCTGCCTTCATGTATATTGATCTGCTTGCAAATTAAGTAAACAATCTGAAATTTTATCACAGAGTTCGCAGTGGTTATTTAATATTTAAGCTACATGCATTATTTCAAAGCAGTATAAATTGATACAATATTTTGCAAAATATTCTAAACATCTAAAGATGCTGGTAACCTGGTACCCAGCAAAATGCCCCACACTACCCAAATATAAATTACAATGAAAATCAAGGCCATTTCCCAGTGAGAAACACTCACTCAGCGCAGACAGTTAGGCTGCATAGGATACCAGTTCAAGCAAGACTTACAGAGACATCACTGGCCAGAAGGCAAAAGCTGTATCTGACTGAGATTTGGAAAGGGATTCGCAGTGGACCAGGAAATAATGTATCTGAGCACCAGTCAGAAAGCAGGAGAAAGTCTGAATGGGTTATTAACTGATGAAGGGAAATTCAGAGTTAGCCTATCTGCTATGGTTGCTTTGAGTTATAAAATTAGTTTGGATTTTTCATATAAATGCTCTTTTAGGTGTTGGAAATGCAAATGGTGGTAGCAGGACAGGAATAAAGSCCCTCTCTGACTTGCCATAGCTATTCAGCCTGTTTCTCCCTCCTCTCCAAGGCCCCAGGTTCTTCCTTGGTTTTATCTTGGAACAAGCAAGATAAAGTTGCCCATCTGGATGGCACAAACTCTGCCATGAAAGGCAGTGGTCAGCTGAGATAATTAGCTGCCCGGTGCTCAGCCCACACAGCCAGGTCTCCAGGCAGCCTCTCCACTGATGTGCATGGAACTTCACAACAAACTGCTTCCCAAACACCTTTCCTGCAGGAGGCCATTGCCAGTACCGTCATCATTTTTATCCACTCTCTCCACTTGCTATGCACCTGTCTTCTCACTAGTAGAGGGTGATAAGGTATCTAACAAATCCGTATGTTCCTCTATTGATCCCCATCCTGATCTAGCATTTAGGAATGGTTTATCTTAAAACACAGGTACTGTCCCAATGAAACAAGACTGAAGCGTGCATACAAAAATCTACATGAAAGTGGATAGTCTTTGCTGCCTGCTTCCTTTTCCTAATTGCTGCAGTGTTTGTGGTACCTGGTCGAATACCAATAAGAATTCATCTGATCTAAATTCCAGCCAGTAATTTTTAGATCATTAAAAATCCTATTCAATCTTTTTTCTATGTCTTAAGCAGGTTGCTTTGCCCAGAGGTATTCTGTGAGTCATCAGGCTATATTGCTTTTTCAAGTTGCTATGTTTACTATTAGTTTTACTTAAATTTCAAATCATATCTTCAAATGCAAAGGTATGGTAAATCAGCAGTTCTACTACGGCATTTATATGCATAGTTTAGGGTAACCTTCCTGGCATATTTTAGGGGCAGTTCTCCACTGCCTGGCTAGAACTAGGAGCTTCCCTCTTTTTCATATAAAGCAGATAAATATATAAATTAAACATTTAGCTTTAACATGGAGGTGTTAGAAATGTCTGCAGAAGTAAGACTCAGATAATTGAAACTGCATAATAACATTCAGCTTAATGAAATGTTGATGTTGTAACAATAGAAAAACATTGCAGAGTACCCATATGACAACACTGAATAATCTGATATTATAGCATTAAAAAACATCCACTTGATTAGAGGCCAGGAAACAATTCCCTTGGAAACAAATTCTATGCTCAATAGGCTGTTTCCGCTGCTGGATAATGAAACTGCTACATGAACAACTGCTCACAGAATAACAACATGGCACTAAGATTTAAATATTTTTGCCAGGCACAAAAAAGTCAGTGATACCCAGGCATAACCCACACTCCGAGATAGCAACCCAGGTTTGTACACACACCTTCTCCATGCACTTAGGAGATGGCAACCTTCAAAATGAGCAATGCCAGAACACTAAAACCAGCAGTGTTTGTACCATGACTGTATTTTGTACTACAATACAACCAGTCTCAAACTTAGTCAAGACCCTCTCTGAGCTACACACTTTGCCTTTACATAGCAATAGGCAGTCCTGTCTTGAAGTTTATCATCTGAACACAGGACGAGAGGGGATACAGAGGCAGAGAGATGAAGTAAGTTGCTCTCAGTAGCAGCACTCAGAGCGCAGGTTGGCTGTGCCTTGGCCCCTGCCCTTTCTGCAGCATCCTGCTGCTCCCCATCGTTAACACCAAGGCAGGCAGGGCAGGCACAGCGCTTACTGTATGTCTGGAGAAAGTTACATTAGAATGGAAGTGCCATGTTTCTCCAGCTCATTTAAATGACAAAGGACTTATAAATGTCTTGTTTCTCATCTTCTTTTCACCATAAATAAAGAACAACTTCTCTAAATTTGATGTAGTTAAACTGGTACAAAGCTAATCTCAAAGAACTGTGAAACCATGTAGCTATGATCCAAAGCAGAAAATATATGAAACCCTTGTCTAATCATTAATTTACATCAGCCTACTGGGCAAACCTCCTGCTAGGATAACAACAGACAATTTGGAGGAAGAATCGACTCCCACACAGCCAGGATGTAGGTACGATCTCATCAGAGCATTCAGAKAGCCCCAAAAGAGGCATAGAAAAAAAATAAAACAAAGTACTCAAGATGGTTTGTCCCTGCATATTGGCCTTATTAACATGTAGACACGTATTCTCTCAGGCAGGTAGTTTATACAGAGGTTCATTATCTTACACAGTGCTCATAACTCCTTCCACTTTATTCTTAGACTATAAAAGCGGCTGCTCATGTTGATGCTAAAGCAGACATAAAAAGTGTGTAGTGGGTATTTTCTAAATGTTTTTAAAACAGACACTAGTTTTACTTCCAAAGGGTTATGTTACCTCTGGGTTAAATTCAAGTCTATTTTGCATGAAAACAACTCCCTTGGAATCAGTGGAATTGCATCCACTTAAAGTATGGGTGATGTTGTCCTCAAGCCTCAGCTTTGAAGTGCCTTTGGGTCAGGAACAGGATGGCAAGAAAAATCATTCCATTTTACCCCTGCATTTTCCATTTCCTGAGCTTCACGAAGGCTTACTAAATTGCTGTCACACTCTCATCCAGCTGTGGACATGGGCTCCATGCAGAACAGCAGCAGCAGAAGACACACCCAACGCTGCTGGCAGAAAAGGCCTTGTTTGCAGATACAGAAAAGGAACACACTGGGGTCCCTTTCTCCTTGGACAGTCACATTTGAATCTCTACCTATGTAATTTAGTTCAGAGAGTGAGACTGACACAATACAGCTGGGATATTCAGGTGCTTAAACATAAGTGTCTAATACCATTTCAGATAACCTGTGGTAACCAGGGGTTCGGTTTCTAACAAGTTGTATGTTGTATCAGCTGGCCTCATTAGACATCTTCCTGTAGGCAGCTCAATCCCACATTTCTTGACCAGTTGTGACAATCTTTCCCATCTAAGTGGTCGGCCATCTGTGGCACAAAAATTGAGCAGATCTATTGCTGTACGACATAAATTTTAGAACTCAGGGAAATAAATCTTGAAACCAGAATGGTGCAGTCTTCTAATGTTCTTTGAAATAGAGAAAGGAGAAAAATTATGTAAGAAAGATCAGTTTGGCTGAATTGCTTTTCTCTTTTGAAAAAGTATTGAAGACTATATGTGAGGTAGATCTTTTTCAGAAAGAACTTACTTTCAAAACCAAGTTAGACTAGTTTATGGGGAAAATGTGGTTTTGAGCAAAACAATATACATAAATAGACTGGCTAGATTTGAGAGAATAAGGCAATAAATCAAATCCTCATAAATAGCACTCAGAGTCACGTACCATACAAAGTGACCTAAAGCAGCGCAGAAAGAAAAAACATTTGGAAAGCATAAAACTCAGAAACAAGACAATTTCAAGAGGGCAAACAGTGCATAATTTATAAGTGAGGTAAAACTGCAGTGGTAGCAATAAAGAAGTGAAAAATAGAAAACTAGAGTTTTTCACGTCAAAGTTTTCCCATAAAGTACAATAACTATGCTGTCATCAGAGGGTTGGAGGTGTGCTGGTTTTGGCTGGGATAGAGTTAATTTTCTTCACAGTAGMTAGTATGGGGCTATGTTTTGGATTTGTGCTGAAAACAGTGTGGATAATCCAGGGGTGTTTTAGTTACTGCTGAGCAGTGCTTACACAGAGTCAAGGCCTTTGCTGCCTCTCACCCCACCCCACCAGCGAGGAGGCTGGGGGTGCACAAGAAGYKGGGAGGGGACACAGCCGGGACAGCTGACCCCAACTGACCAAAGGGATATTCCACACCATATGGCGTCATGCTCAGCATGTAAAGCTGGGGGAAGAAGAAGGAAGGGGGGGACATACGGTGTTTGTCTTCCCAAGTCACCGTTATGCGTGATGGAGCCCTGCTTTCCTGGAGGTGGCTGAACACCYGCCTGCCGATGGGAAGGAGTGAATGAATTCCTTGTTTTGCTTTGCTTGYGTGCGCGGCTTTTGCTTTACCTGTTAAACTGTCTTTATCTCTGCCCACAAGTTTTCTCTCTTTTACTCTTCCAATTCTCTCCCCCATCCCACCGAGGGGGAGTGAGCAAGCAGCTGTGTGGGGCTTAGTTGCCGGCCGGGGTTAAAACACAACAGAAGGATACAAGCAAGAGAAGTGCATAGYTCTCTGTTCCCCCGATAGCAGCTTCTGGTGGGAACTCACCAATATAAGCACAACAGGAGTGTAATGTCCAGTCCAGCAAATGACTCTCCACTGAAGGTTCTTCAATCATCATTAATCTTGACATTAGCAACATCATATAGCTCTTATTTTATCTATCTCAAGATGTTGTATACAATTTTGCAAAGACATGGGCAAAAAGAGTTGCTGGTTTCGAAAACAGTTGAATGCAACTCACATGATATTTTAGCAGACAGCTTGTTCCCATTTCTTCACAGTAATACACATGACAAGTGGAAGGCACAACAAACAAAACCCATAGAGTCTTCCTGGTTTCATTCTTTTCCCTGTTCACACATTCCTCTCTTCACACAGCCCATACTAATATKGCTTTCCGGTCTAGGGTGCAATTATTTAAAATTTCTTGCTCTGATTGATCTGTAGCTCTTGACATTTTCAGGCTCCTTTGGATGAATGTTTGACATGGCTTTGAAACTGCAGTGTGATAGCAATGTGAAGTAATCAACTCAACCTGACTCTCCCCCACCCAGCAGGACAGCAGGAAAAAATAGGATGAGAAAGTTCATGGTTGGAGWCAAAGACAGGGAGATCACTTACCAACTACTGTCACAGGTGAAACAGACTTTACTTGGGGAAAATTAATTTAATTTACTGACAATTAAAATAGATTCAGGTAGTGAGAAACAAAAAACCAAACTTTAAAACAATACCTTTCCTCCCCTTTCCCAGGCTCTTAACCTCAGTCCTTCATGCCCAACTTCTCTACCTCCTCCCACCCCAAGCGGTGCAGGGGAATGGGGGCTGTGGTCAGTCCATAACAGCTCCTCTCTGCTGCTCCTTCCTCCTCACACTTTTCCCCTGCTCCAGCATGGATCCTTCACACAGGCTGCAGCCCTTCAGGATAAACCCACTCCACCGTGGTCTCCCCAGGGGCTGCAGGGGAATCTCTGCCCCGGCGCCTGCAGCACCTCCTGCCCCTCCTCCTGCTCTCACCCGGGGGCTCGCGGGGCTGGTTCGCACACTTCTTCCTCACTCCTCACCGCCGGGGCAGGGTTTTGCCCTTTCTTAAACGTGTTTTCCCAGAGGTGCCACCAGCCTCGCTGAGGAGCTCAGCTGTGCCCTGCGCTGGGGCGGCTGGAACCGGCTGGAACCGGCTGTGTCCAGCACGGGGCAGCCCCGGCCTCTCCTCACAGAGGCCCCTGCAGTCCCCCGGCCAACACCTTGCTATTTATACCCAATACAAAGGCATACCTCACAATCTTTCACAGTAAGACAGGGCAGGGTTTTGATTCTCTTTTTACAGGTGAAGCCTGGACACAAAAATGATGCAGCAAGCCTACAGCAAGAAATCACACCGAGGCGTCCCACAAGCTGCGCTACGTTCCTCAAGCCCCGGTGTGGCTGTTGAGTTGGAGCAGGTGACCCCCCGAGGTCCCTGCCACCCACCACTGCTCCACAAGTCTGCGAATGTTGTATTTCCAGAACCACGATTTACACAATTTCCACACCATTTACATGCAGCCTGATAAAGTCATGCTCCCCAGATCTTGAGGGATGGGTGTCAAACCAGAACATGACACTACAGAAGGGGTGACTGGACAGAGATGCAGAGGCAGTTTACACCAACTAAATCTGTTCTGCCACCTAATTTTTCCTCTTTCCGTTAATGTCTTATGACTGTCCTGCAGTGCAGAATTCATAACCAGCTAAGGAGAAATCAGGGCAGTTTGCATATAAAAAGTCTGTATGGACTCAGTGCAGGTTGGGATCTCTCACTGGAGGTTTTGACAGCCTCATGGTGGTTTTATTCATACAGTTTTTCCAAACGGACGCTTTGGCCCAGCAAAGACATTTTTTGGAACAGTGGCACACAGCGATGGTTAGCCCAAAGGTAAAGGTCACAAACATAGTATCATAGAATAATTTTGGCAGGGGGGGACCTCTGGAAGTTTCTACTCCAACACCCCACTCAAAGCAGGTCCAATTAGATCAGGTTGCTCAGGACCTCTCTCTCCATACTTAAAATTAATCTATTATTTTAGGGCAGAATTTTTGAATACTTAGAACTAGACAGCATTTAGAAATGTTCTTATCCCCATCTATGGGCTAGAGAGACTTGTGAGCATAGTCTTAGCAACAGGGCAATGGAGAAGAAAACGTCTATGCCAATAATTACATTTCAAGGAAATTACACCAGCCAAGAAGTAAAAAGAAAGCAGAAAAGGTCGTACATATATTGTATTGTATGTATATTGTCATAAACTACTTAAAATCTATTACAAACATAAATACCTTGATTTTGCTTGAACAGCTGCTATAAAAAACATTGTGATCGGCAGTAACTCCTAAGTAGTTTGTCATAAAAGATGACTTTGCTTTAGACTAAAATAGGTAGAATATATGTTCACTCTGCCAAGCAAGTTTTTAAGAAAAGAACAGTGTCTGAGTTTTGAGCAGACACAGGGACAGCGATGTGGGCAATGTATAGTGGGCTAGTGGAGTGGGATGCAGGTTTTTGCAAGCAAAATAGTCAAAGGAAATGAAATAACAAAGCCCTGCAGCTGCATGCAACATATTTTTCCTAACATTTCTTCTAAAATTGGTTTGATCATTTCAACTGAAACGTTCGAAAACACAGCACACAAAAAAGACAGAGGCAGACATCTAGGACAGGAAATCTTAGTGTAAATTAATTATATTTAAACATTGGAAGTACCATGTAACCTTAAAAATAACGAGTATTATCCTACTCCAATTTATTTGTAAAGGACCAATGAATAGCAAAGCTTCAAAGGAATTAGAAAACTAAGTGTTACTATGCCTGGTTTATACCCAAGAGATATAGAAATGTTCAATTGTCCAGTCCCAGAGTTGCTTGGTTATATTCTTGTCTTCATGTTGAGCACCAAAGAATTGAAAAGCAATGTACACGGATGAGAAAAAATGGGAGTCAGAGAAGAACAGACAAACAGCTACAGGAACATGGGAGAACACACTCTGATCCACTGGAATTCAGCTCTCACCACTGGGAAGTGCCTTGTTGCCTTCGATTGATTTAGAAAAATCAATCAAACAACACGCCCACCCTCAAAAAAATTCCCCAGCAATCCCATCAAGAAATTCATCCATGCAGCAACATCCGTAAGGGACAGGAGAAACAAACACTTTATCTTGCTTCTCAGATCTGAGCAAGCAACATAGTATGATGCAAGAAGCAAAACCACTTTTATAGGCAAATAAGCCACAGCACAAATCTGCAAGAATAATTGTCTTAACCTAATGCTTAGTGGATTTCATGTTTTTTATTTTAAGCACAGTACAAGACAGGCAGAGCATTTATCGTGAGTCCAGAAGAGAAGTTCTCATCCTCTCTACCTCCATTTAATACCATTCAATATTAGCTTGACACTGAAAATGCCAACCTAGCTGTGCACGTCAATTGCATAGTAAACAAGGTGTTTGTTTTCTTTATAGGACACCTCTAAAGCTCATCATCTTGGAAAAAAAGGCGCTTTTATACTTAGGGGGAAAATGGTGCTGGCTGGCTATGTAGTAATCACTGCCAGTATGAAAAATAGTAGGAGGCAAAAAGCTATATTACCAACAGTGTACAGAGGGGACAAAAGTACAGCCATGACCACACTTAAACTGCTATTAGTGCCTGATTCTGGAAGAAGATGGAGCCTGGGATATCTAGCAGTGAGTTTGTATGATTACCACAACTTTTATTTGCTTTATAACACAACTGCAATTCAGACAGGTCATCATGAGAAGCCCCAGGCTAAGCTTTGCTGCATTTGCAAACAAGAAAATGAAGTCTGCACTGACAGTGCTGGCTTTGGTGCTCTGAGTTTCCCTCTCAGAGCAAGGATTTCCTCCTCGCCCTGCTCCCATGTGTGCATCAACTCCTTACAGCATTCAAATCAGAGAGCAAGATTACAATCTACAATGAGACTGAAGGAGGAGAGTTTTAGCTTAGTGTCACTGATGATTCCCATCACAATTACTGCCAGCGTGAGAGGGAATAACAAATACCACTCAGCTTTTATGTCCTGCCTCCAGTGAGTGTGAGCTTTAGGTGTCTGAATGTGTGTGTCATGTACCCTCCATGTGAACACCTGATTTTGACCTTTCAGCATTTTCTATTTCAGCCACCTTTCCTTTCTCATCCCCTCCCATCGTGGACTGTGATGGCTGTATTTTAGGAGACAGTATGAAAAGGCTAGCTAGTTTTAGTAGCTTTTATTATAAGCCGAGCAATTTCTTCTCCTGGGCAGCCTGGTTTCTCCTATGAATCTTTGGCTTGGTCACACTGTTTCCAGCAGTGATGTTAATTGTTCACTTCCCTCCAGAAGTGGGGACACTGAGGAACTAAAAGAAGCAGAAATAACATCTACACCTAGTGCCACTTGCTGGATTTTCACCCACTCTGCTTCTGCATGCCGGGCCAGCCTCTGCAACAGGAGTCGCTGCCAGCTGAGACAGGACCTGAGAGGATGTCATTGCAAAGGGTCTGGCTCTGTGAGCTGAATGCGAAAGACTTCCAAGCTAGCCCTGCTGCCATCAACATCTGGCTGAGGAGAAGTGGCTGCAGTCTATGTAACAGTCAAGGAAAATTAAGAGGCAAACAACTGCCTGCAAACCTTGTTTCCTGATGCATCACCATCAGGCAACTTGCATCTTTCTGAAGGTCTGTTTGAAACAAGACCAAGAAGGCGGCTGTTGTCAGTTGCTTTTGTATTTTGGCTTAGCACTGAATTAAAAGTCAAGGAAGCAGGAGCAGAATATTCAAGAAAAGAGCTACTAAATGAGACATTTGTCAAACTAAGTTAATTTCTGGCCTACCCACTTTGACAGCACCTCTTTAATCACATACCCGAACAAGGAGATGATCGGTGCCACTGAATTAACTTCTAATTTCTTCTGAAATATTTAACATAGCATTGTATAACTCTGGCTGATAAAATATGACAACGACCAAGCCTTTTGGAACATTGTGTTGCTATGCTGAGAAGCCCTAGACAAAGTATTTTGTCATGAAATGTTTGTGGTGGACTGCAGGGCTCTGAGGCAGTGTTATTTATGGTTGGACCTGATGATCTTAAAAGTCTTTTCCAACCTAAATGATTCTATGATTCTATTCCTTCTCTGAGATAGAAGACACACAGTACAGAAACCAGCACAGCAGCCAGTGCAACAGCATCTTAGTTAAACGCTGCGTTAGTGCCTTGATAAACCAAAGTCACTGCTAGCAAAAAAGAAGCTTTCAAAGCACATCTTTGGTTTCAGGCAGCATACGTGTGTGAGTCACTGGAAGGATCGATGCATAAAGCTTACAAATTCTGAATGATGCTATAAATTTGTCTCTATAGGAATCACTACATCACTGGGTCCCTCTGCCTATGCAGCCCATCCATATGTGGGAGGGGCTGGCCTGCCTGAGTTACCGTGTGGTCACAGCGCAGAGCACAAGSATTATTAAAGCTCAATGATCATCTGGCTAACATACATCACTTTATGATCAGGGATCTTGCTGGAAGATGGAAGAAACAACAACCCAAAAAATTGTTACTCTCGATAGGACAGAGATGGCAAAAGAGAATCAGAAATGGTCCTAAAAGGAGGAAAAGAGCAGAGGGAAGGATAGAGGGGGGCTAGGAGCTCAGGGCAGAACCTATAATGGATTAGAAGGGGTTTTGGAGCAGCACAGGGACCCACAGTACCCGACTGCCTAAACATAGCTGGGCAGTCACAGTCTTGGGCAGAAGCACAGTGCTAGGGAGGAAGTGCCTGGAGAAGAAAGAAAAGCACTCCAGCTATCCAGCCAGGAGGGGGAACTGGGGAGRGGAGGCAGTGTGGGGATTTTTATTGGTCTGGTCCTTTCTGGACTAGGCAGTCAGGCCATTTCCAAAGACATTGCCCGTCTGTAAAGGCAGCTGATGCACTTTCTTATTGCAGGTGACAATATGTTGTGTAGGAGGTGCGTGGAATAGAGTTGTGAGGTTTTGTATCTTTTCTATGTTGTCTGTTTTTGTTTCCAGCAACACAAAATATTAGTGAATTGGTCAGACCTTAACATGTTCACCTTTTATATCTTAATTGTATCCTCACTGAGAAAAAGTGCTAAGAAGCAACAGAAGAGTATGTGAACTGTTCAGGTTTGTCAGAGTTTAAGGATTAGTTTGGCGGTACATGTCAGCCCACACATTTTAATTTACTTGTCAAGCTCATGTTAGGAATTTTGATAACTTTTCAGAGATTTTACTGCAGATGTTTTACTAGCTGTTGAAGTAGTGTCTGACAGCTAGGTATTTGGGACAGATACTGTAAAAACAATACATGGAGCACACCCACAGAGATGCAGTCTCCCACACTCATTCCAGAACAGCATTTCCATTTCCCAGCTGAGCCTCTCCCATCTCTTTTGGCAGAGACCCTTTTCACAGGCACAGGTAACACAAGGACCAAACACAGACCACTGTGACCGAGGTACTTTGGGGACTGGACTGATAACCAGGTACAGGGCTGGGATTTAATAAAGGAAGGCTGTGACAGCAAAGATCAATCTGAACAGAGGAGACAAAGGAGGAGGAAAAGAGAAAACAGATCTTCAACAGAGAGAAGGGAAGACTGCTGTGTAGCCCCAAGGTTTAAACACTGCCCTGAGAAATCAGTCTCTGCTTAAATCTGCTAATGACATGATTCAGAGGACTGGAATAGCATCTGACCATCAAAAGCTTTGCCGACCAGCAGTGAAAAGCCCATTCTGCACATTCTTGCACCATGAAAGAAAATGTGGGGGGAAAGAGGGAGGGAAGGAAAAAAATCTGCTGAGAGCTCTTTGTTGTCAAATTTGAAATACAGTTAGCCTGTGACAGTAAGTTTTTCCAATACTTACATGACAGAAAGCCTACCTTGATAATTGACTTAAATCTTTATACAAAGCTTTTGAACCCGCATTATACTTATGTATTCATTTGCACAGCTATAAATAACTACACAGGGCATGGGGGGAGATGTCCTGAGATCTGAGCAGGGAGAACCTGCATGGGAACCACCCATCAGCACTGGGAGAGGTGCAGATGATCTTATGCATGGAGGCATTTTAATTCATTCTTTTCTGAAGGATACTGAATAAAACTGTCCATTAATCTAAAGGCCTTAAAGTTAGTCATATAAACACTGTGTTTTCTTGATGGCTTTTATGTATTGTAAGAAAGCCGATAATGACCCTGGGGGGAAAAATAGCAAAATAGATGGTGACTTAGAGAAATACTTGGAGAGCAAGTAATGCCATTTTTACACTGCAATTTGAGATGTCTATAGAGAGTGATTTGGTTCTTTCAGTGATTCAAGCTGCTGTCCTCAGAGTGGCATAGCACTGCATTAGCATGCTGCACTAGGAAAGCACTTAATTCAGGGGAAAATCCATATCCTGGTGGCCAAACCAAGCTCATATATCAAAGACATCCCTGACTAATTTTTCATCTATAAAAACAACATAACAAGCCTGTAATTACCCCCATTTCCCTGTCACAACACAAGAGCAAAGATTCCTAAGTAAAATAAATATCTGTATTTTGGTGGCTGCTGACCATCTTTGTGCTGTTTCTGTGGCACAAGGTGGGGAGCACAGCAAGCCTCCCCACCTCCAGAGCATTGAAAAGGCATTAGGAAACATCTGTGTCACTACTGAAGTTGCAATCAGGAAAACAAGTTGAGTTGAATGAATGGGTCCCCGTTCATCCTGAGGTCAGAAGCTGAGTCAGTTGGGGAAACCACAGACTTGAAGCCTATGACCTTCTTGAAAGGCAGTGCCAGAAGACAATGCCTGTATGGCACAGCATTAGAGAAGGACTGGACATAGTCACACATGGAGGACAGTGTTAGCTCCACCGTTTCCAGCTCCTGAGCTCTCTCTGCCTCTCAGGCTGTTTCTGTCTGAAAAAATAACCTCTGACAGTTTTGCTTCCTTAGTATATCTCACACGAATCCCAATGCCATGCTTCTTATGAGCACTTTCAAATGAAGCAGAATGTACTAAGCTTGCCTATGTCTATTTTATTATTATATTATCTTCTTATCTTTCTTGCTCTAAATGCGTCCTTGACATTCTGTGCTGTTGCCTGCAGGTCCTAAGAATTGCAATCATTTCACAGTTTGTGGGTTGTGTATCTCCTCTTTAGTATTGCCGCATGATACAGGGAAATGCCCTCTTCTCAACATCCCAAAATAATGTAAGGCAGAAGACAGCCGACTAAGGTCACTTGTGAGAACTGATCAAGCTGTAGGTTATTTCAGAAGAAACAGATTTCCAATTACTCCAACCCCCTGGAAAATTCGCATCTGGACTTAAAGGCCCATGTCAGTGAGGATGAAAATTGTGCACATAACCAACCTAAAACAGTGAGGCCAAACAGGCTGCCCTCCAGCACTGCCTACATCAACAGAAAAAGTGGCGAGAAGAGACTGTCAACTTTCCCCAGAGCCACTCCTTCTCTTACACCTATGCCCCATCCTAAGGGCCACCACAGGCATATTCAGTAACGTGATGCTAGCATCACCAGCCTGAGATATGACATCACTACAGGTGATATGACCCAACAGTTCATTAGTACTGTCAGTACAGGATGCACAGAGCTGGCTGCAAGGGATCACACAAGTGAGTTTGGATTATGAGTTTGGAGAACTTTTTTCATATTAAAAAAAAACCCTACAAAAGACCTCATGAAACAGATACAGAGGTGCTAAGACGGGAATGGGATGGGATGTACATGAGGGTAGAAAAGGAGACGTAAAGGTGCTGGAAGAAAGGTACTGATGTGTTCCTCTGACTTTTAGGGGATCCAAGGTATGTTAAAAACAAAGCAAACAGGAGACATCTTCTCTGTTATTGACCTTTTTGTCACAGGGACTGCAAGTATTCTTGGGGAAGAAGCTACTGGTATGACAGGAAAAAAGTGACTCACAGAAAAAGGGAATATAAATCAGGAGAGCAAGACCTGAAAATACAGAGGCAAGACAAAGTGTACTTCTGATAGAAAATATGTAATTCTCTTTGAAGGAGAATATCTATTTTCTAATTTTTGCAGCCTGCACCTCTCAAAGGTCTGGCTTGGTTTCCTTTCCTTTCTTTTCTGTTTCCACCACCAATTCCAAAATTGTTTATATGCCCAGCTCCAGCTCACAGTGCATACAAAGTTTATGCAAATCCAAAGACACTTTCTCAGGCTTTTTACTGACAGCTTGCAGAACAGAAATGTCTGAGGCATCCTGGGAGGTTTATTTGTATGTTGTAAGTGGGTTTCATTTTACTAAGACACCATACCAGCTGTGGGTACCCACACATTTGAAGGGCAGAAACACCATTATCCTCTAATCTGGCCCATTTATGATGAGCCATAAAAATTTCATCTAGTAATTCCTACATCAAGCCCTAAATCCTATTTAAGCAAAAGTGTATTCTTTAGATACAGGTTGATACATCAATACTGATGCTATGGAACTATAGTACTTCTGATTCCTTTTATAAATTATATGTTTCACATCATGGAGGCAACCATGACAACAAACCAACTGAAAAAGCAGACTATTTTCTGTCACTAAAGAGAACTATCATTACATCTTACTCTGACTTTTTCAGATTTGATGGAGGACTAATAGCAAGGCACCATGGAAAAMTTTCGAAGCTGTCCTTCAAAGTCCTCTTTTTTCATACCCTAAGAAAAATTAAGCTTTAAATTCATAGTAGGTGTTTACAGAAAGGACATAGAATGAACACACAATTCCAACTATTACTTTGGCTACTTTATACTTTTTCAGTCCTTATTAGATTTCAACAATTAAAATATAGCACTATATTTCTTACGAATTTATATAGAATTTGCAATAAAATCAATTTGATAATAGACTTATTTAATTATTTTCTATGCTGCAAACTCATTGATGGGATTATGGTTTTGTCTTTTAACTCAACTTTGTAATTGCCATTATAGGATCTTGCTTCGCATCACAAACTGGCCTGTGGTCATGTCATTTTCAAGGTGGTACTTTAGGGTTTCCCAATTTGCTAGATCATCTCTCTTCTTTGGTTACAAGCTAATGGTTTATTTCAAGAATATGGCAAGACAACTAATCACAGTTTTACAAGAGAAGGTGATAACATTATTGGAAGAAAACCAGAGCCTTAGGAAATGGAAAGAGATCAGGAGAGAAGATATCAAGTCATTATGGGAAAAAAACAGGGATATGATCACAGCCTTCCAAGACAAGAACAAGGTTGCCTGGGAAACAAATATGACTCTCTGGAAAAAAAACATGACCCTTTGGAGCAATGTCAAGACTCTACTAATGGATGAATTGGAGGTCTGGAGAGAGGATCTAGACCAATGGAAAACTGGGCTGGACCTCTGGAAGAAGGAACTGCACCTTTGGAAAGAGGAACAGGAATTCCTTGGAGAGTAAAAACATTCACAGAAGAAAACACAGCCAGAAACCAAAGATGAGGCACTCACATGCTTAGAGTGAATTCTGTCTTCTTAAGCTAATAAAGCCTTGACTAGTCTTTGAAATCCTTAGTCCTTTATTTCCAGATTTCCTCTGTTGACCTTTTCAAACCTCRGTTAATTGTCTCTGTTTTCTCTGATGTGACAGCACCATTTGACTGCCTGGTCCTGACTCACCAGCAGGTGGATAATGTTGCTAAATTTTACCTCCATCAAGGACAAGTCTTAACCATCAAATTTCTACTTCTCCTAATAAAATGATACCAGAATTTTGTTATTGTTAGTAATTCCCTTTCATTAAAAACTAGTGAAAATGGTGAATATACTTAGTCAGTTGTCTTTTAGACTGAAAAAGAAAATTAACTCTAAAAACTTTTGGATTTATTATTGTTCTTGCACATGAGGAGGTTTGGGGCACCGTCCATCTCAAAAAGACATGAGACGCGTACATACCATCTTGGTCACAGATGTACGTAAGGGATGAAATCTAGCAGATACTGGGAGACTGTAAAGGAAGAGGATACTGCTTAGAAATAATCATGGTTTCACTACTCTGGGTCCCATAACAGTATTCATTCTCTAGAATTGATCAAAATACTCATTAATACACTATAATTCATTCCATTTCAAGGAAGTTACAGAAATCAGGTATATGAATCCACATTCCCACTATCTTCTACTTACAATTCCTAGGTATGACAAAGTATTTTGGAATAAATGAAAAGGGGAGAGAAGAAGAGAGAGAGGGCAGTGGAGAAAGAAGGCAAGCCAGTCTGATAAGCACATAAACGACAGGCAGAAAACATTTCTATGGTAAAGCTGAGCTGACTGCAGAGGGTGTTTTGACCTCTGTAGTGTCTGGATGCTCACAGCTTCATACAACTGCATTGCATATTCTCTTGAAATCATATCTATTCTTTCAAGAAGCTAATACAGCTGTCTAATTCTCCCTTCCTCGTACTCAAAATGAGCTCAGATAATGAAGCACTAATACTGAAGTTCCCGGAATAATCATCGCAGATACACAACAGCCCATTTTCTCTCATGTATATACTGTGTCTCTCTTTGGGGTAATTCCATGAACTGTTGATTTCAGTGAGAAAGTGAACCATTGCTTTTTCAGTGTTTGTTCATTCGTGTTAGCCTGAGGTGATGCAGATGTCAAGCATAATGACTTAATCCAAAAGATGCTCTGAAACCTCTATGCTGATCAGCTGCCAAAGCAGTAACATTTTTAGGATCAGCAGGTCTTTGATGGGCACAAAAATATTTTGCAGTGACACGCTGTAGAATATTTTAAAACCAACATTAGAATCATCAAATACTTTAGGTTGGGACCTTTGGAGGTCATCTGGCCCAATCCCATGCTTAAAGCAGAGCCAACTTCAAAATTAGACTTACACTAGAATTAGAGACACGACACCTCAGGGAAGATTTCAAAGAAGTACTAAGAAGAAGATTTTCCAAGATCATCATACACAGTTCATCAGTTTTTGATTATGCTGAAAGTCACCCCATGTGCCTGCACTGCAAAAAAATATGAATGCACTAGTTTATTTCCTTCACAGTCTTTCTCCCTGTTATTCAGGAAAATAAAAGTGACTTACATTGACTTCAAGACCTTAATGGATTTCTGCAAGCTTCTGGGAGAGGGACAGAGAAACGAGTTCCTGAAGGTTCACATAGAAAAAAATGATGATGTTTGATCAAATGTTGGCAAGTTGTAAGGGAGAAGGAAAATAGATTTAATGGAAGAAAAAGAATGTCCCTAGATACACAGAAGACTATGTACAATGGTATAAAGACTTGTGTTCACTGGTAGCTGTTCTGCAGGATTATTCTTCAATCATGAAATACAAAGTACTTCACACAAAACAGTGTATACTCAGGAGGGGGCTTGAACTCAAACCTCTGACTGGATATCCATGTTTTTCTGGTTTTAATTCCAGTTTTAGTCCACTTATCAATTTTGTCCGATTAGCTTTGTCCCACTATGTATTTCTGGTTCAAAATTTCTGAACAGTAGAGTCAATTTATCTAGACACGAAGAAGATATAAAAATTATGCAGGAAAACCCAAGAATGGGTCAATAGTMCATAACCACAGAAAATGTTAAGACTTAAAAACTGCTTAAGACAGCTAGAACATAAAATACAGGGAATTAGTTTATTGCAATGAAAAGAAAGGACAGTTTTGTTCACTTCTAGGCCAAAAAAAAAWTTTTTTAAAAATCCTCATTTAGCACTGCAGACAATCAAAATGCCAAAGGAAAACAAAAAGACAACAACCACAATAACTGAGAACAACCAACATAAGAAATTCTATAGTCAGACATGACATAATCATGTAGTAAGAGCTTTTCCTTCTGCATAACACAGCCCAAGGAATATCGTTTGGTAAACTTCTTCAGCAAATCAGTAACCGGTGTTGAAACAAAGTCTCCCTTTAGAAAGAAATTCAGTCCTCAACTGCTTTAAGTCATGAAGGACCACATGTTTTGGTTAATATTGAATTAGTTTAAGAGTATACCTTTGACTTTCTGAAGGGGAAACTGTGATAAATAAAGACCACAACTTCCAAACTCTGTCTTTAGGTTCAAATACTCCTATTTTGTGATGTGTTTGCCTTCAGACATGTTGGATCCAAACCCAGGAGGTGGTTAGGGCCAACAAATGAGAAGTAAAACCCATATGGTGTGACCTCACAACTAGGAATGATTAGCAAGCAGCTCTGCATTCTAGAACTGGCTGTGATGGTTTCCGAGCTCCTCACTTACAGGATGCAAGCTCTGCTAACAAAGGCAGCACAAGTCTCTCTAATGTGACAGGAAAGAAGCAGGTTAGTTACAATACAGAAAATATTTTCTCATAATTTAATACTGAAGATTTGATTTATAGGTAAAAAGAGTAAGTAAATTAGTCTACAAAAAAAAAAAAAAAAAAGGGATCCAAAGTATCTAATATGTTTTAAAAACTAATTATTGAAACGTAACGTCACAAGGTACTGAGAGATACTGAGTGCAAAAAGGAACCCACTAACCACTCTATCCATTCTGGGAAAGGTCTTTTGGAGAAAGGTCTCATGACACATGTTCTTAGGAAAGCATAATCTGAAATGCAGTTGCAATATCTAGATCTTTGTGGGCCAAACGGACTTCGATAGCAAATCTGCCTGGTCTTCACTTTCTCTTCCCAGAAGCAGAGTTCATGGTTGTATCTGAGATGTTCACTGTTCACTGGCAAAGGCAGATTTTCCTCACCGCCATTATGTCACACATTACTTGTAGCTATGAGTTGTTTTTTCTTATCCCTTGCAAACAATATAATATTACTGGATCCGTTAACTCCACTTTCCAAACAACACTGTATAAAAAGAAGTATCTGAAGTGTAAACTACATGGGATTGCACCTCTATATCACCATTAGATTACCATACTATTATAACAAACAAAACTTGCCTTATATATCCACAAACACATGCACTCACATATGCTGACAGAAGTAGTCTATGGGGTGAAGAAAGGCCATTAGCCACAAGAGTTCAGTGTGTTTCATGGAATCATTAATTCATAAACCTTACAAAAGAAAGTCTAAAGCTGAAAAGATAAAAAATTGTTCCTAAAAGAAGGATCAAAAATGACAAAGCACATTTAAACACCTGTGTAAAGAATTCATATCTTCTCACAGAGCATAATTCATAGGACAAAGACTGTTCTTCCCCTTGTATTACACTCATGGTACTATTAAACTAGAAGTACAGGTGTAGAGGACAAGTATTTGTGTTAGTTACAATTTCCTTTAAAATTAAGGCACACACTGGCCGGTAACCACTGAACAAATCTGACAATGCAAACAGCAGCACAGTTGTGAGCTATTCGGTAAAAAATTGGTGATAAGATAATACAATAATCCCAAAATGATTGTGATTAGTGACTATGAATGCCATGCTGTAAGACAAGCTCCTTTTAAGTACGTCACATTCAATTCTGAAAATATAAGTACCCAAATCATTTGTCACTTCAGAAAATCATTCACCATTAATTTTTAATAACCTGAGTCATACCACATTTATGGAATGACCTGATTAGTTTTATCAGAGAATTTCTTAATGTAACATAGCTTAATTACAGTTCATGGAATTTATAGCTAATGCTACATGCTTTTGTATTCTTTCAGTTTGTTTTAGGGATCCTAACAGTGTCTTTGCACAAACACCTTCCCTGTTTCACTGGGAGAAGCAGCCAGAATCCTGCATAACAGTGCATTTGTACTTGAAGACTTCATTGGTTCACCCTGTCAGATCCAAGCATGCAGTTTCTATAGTGTCAGTTATAATCCAAATGAAAGAAAGCAAAAACCTAATCAAAGGATGGAGCAAATAAAACGAAGTAGTGAAATACCTGCTTTCTACTATTCAAAGACACAGAATAAGAACTTCCAGGCAAACTTGTCCAACTTCCAAAGGAAGCAGCTTTGCAGGATTTTGAAAGAAGAGAGAAGGGACTTCAAGAAGGAAATGAAAGCCTTCTGTAAAGCCAATAGGAGTTTCCATGAAGAGATCAAAGCCTTTCAGGAGGAGACCAAAGCCAAAGCCTTATGGAAGGAAATAAAGATTTTCCAGGAAAAGAACAAGGCTTGCATGGAAGAGATCAAGAATGTTTTAAAAGAGAGCAACAGCTTCCTACAGGAGATTAGGGACTTCCAGATGAAAAAAACAGTTTTCCAGGAACAAGTTGGTAGCATTCAGGAAAAGCTTGAAGAATTCTGGAAGAAAATGAAGGCTGCTAAGGAGGAGATCAAGGTTCTTGAAGAAAGGAATAAGGCTGGTGAGGAAGCAGTCAGGGCTTTCCTAAAACAGAATCAAGATATCCAAGAAAAGAATAAAGCCATGTATGAGAAGAACAAAATCCTGCAGGGAAAGAATAAAGCTCTGCAGGGAAAGAACAAGGCTTTCTGGAAGGACTATATGGCTTTCTGGAAGAAGGACAAGATCTTCTGGGAGGAAGAGTTGGCCATTTTAAGCAGCAAACTGATTCTCTGGGAAGAATCTATAGCTTTCAGGGTTAATGACCGGAAGATTCAAAAGGAAAAAGGAGCTCTGTGGGACATAGTGGAAGCCCTGTGGGATGATAAATTTTCCCTCCTGAAAAATGTATATATTCCTCCAGGAGAGGAGAAACTACCTGAAACAGAAGAGAACAATCTTTGAGGCAATTATGGCCCAGCTGTGGACACTGGGTTGGAGCAAATCAAGCAGATCTGAAGCACAACTTCACTTTCTACCAGAACCTAAGCGCCAAAACACAGACGGGCCTTACTCCTTTTACCCTAGAAGCTTGAAAAAGTCATGATGGAGCTTAAGAATTTGTTTTTTAAAAAGTTCAGATTATTTTTTTGGCTTTATTAATGTGTTTGCTCATTTTTTCTTATTTGTTTCTTATTTCTCTTACCTTCACTTCCAGGCTCCAGCAGTCAAAATTAACTGCAGTTCTGTTCTCAGAATGCTCCACTGAGGTGTGCTTGTGAGTTATGCACAGACACACACTCCAGCCTTTCAGACTGAAATGTGCCTGGGGTTCACTGAGCCCACTCCTGATGGTTCCATTTCTTTTTCAAGTGTCCAGGTCAAAACAATAGTCTCTTACCTACTGTTATTCACAATTACCTTTTCTTATCTGCATTTTTCCAGATCTCCATCTTATAACTTTAAAAATACTTACCTGAGAATTTCTGAAGTTCAGTTTTAAATTAAAGAAGATCAAGATTGGCTAGTTCAGTTCAATAATTTTAAGGCAAATACATTAGCTGTACTTTCCACTGTATCACTTGCTTGAATCAATTATTCAGAAGAACAAAGTAATGCAACAACCCAGCCTTCTGTCTTTCCGAAGCCAAAACAGTATATCATACAAAGAGGCAGTGTGTAGATATAGCTAGGCTCAATGGCTGCATGAGGTTGGCAATGCATTTTCTGGATTTAATTATACCTCTTTGTTTTTGCTGCCTAAAAAGCAACAGTAACAAGATAGCTGATTCAGCAGCTTCAGTAGTAAATCAATAAAGCAATCAGTTCACAAAGCCAAATTCCCCTCTTCTATATAGTGAAAAAAAAACCAAACACAAAACATGAGACAGGAATCAATTAATTTTGATTCATGAGTTTTCTGTWAACAGGGAAAAGCAGATAATTCATAAGTATGATCACTCATATATATCATGTCCCTTCCACATTACAATTCTCCAGTTGTTACCTATCGATGACACTTAGTCAAACAAATGCAAGTTCCTGAAGTGATTCTGAAATATGGCATCTCATAATCAAAACAAAACTTCAGTGGAGGCTGGCCAGTATAAGAAATTGAATTGATGTTCACTCAACAATGTGAGTTTTCAAAATAAGTCTAGAAGTGACTTATCTCAGGGAGAGAATCATTATTGGAGAAACTGCCTGTTTCACAAATTTCTTGATCATGAGGACATCGTTAACATGATTAAAGAAAATCTTTCCCTCTCAAATATATTTAGCAGATAATTTCTCATACTAGTCTCAACATCTACTCTGACTGTACTACTTAGTAAGGACATGGCTGTAACCTTCAGCTTAAGACTGTAGCTTTTGCAGAATATCAACAAAAAACAAGCGAATAATTTTGTTATCTCTTCGGCATCTAAATTATTTACTACATGGACAAGAAGAATAAAGCCCAAAAGAATGTGGTGGGTGTCTCATTAATGCTGATCAAGAACAAGGAGAGCAGATGTGATATCTGACTGAAGAAGACGGTTTGATATGGGGAGCTATAAGCTAGACAGGAACTAGGAGGAGTTAGAAACAAGGCCAGATGTAAACAAGGCTGCAGGAATTGCCCTATAGAACAATAATATACAAAAAAGGACATTTAGTAAATGATATACAGGACGTGACTTCTGATTTGACAGGCAATCAGGAAAGAAAACAATTTAATTTTTTAGACATGTTGCGAGTCAAGCCGAGAACTGTGAACTCATCTGTGTAGGAGAGGAAGCTGAGAGAGGAGCTGGGGGATGAGTGGGATCACTTCTTTCTTGGGGAACTGCCTTCTCAATATTCCAGGCTGACACATTTTGTTGTGACATGTCCTGTGAATTTTTGTCACTTGTATCATGTTACATTGTCTCCTGGACTGTAATTAAGTTTGACAGAGGAAAACAGACCAGCTGAGACTTAACATGATGTGGCAGTCAATAGATATGCATATTTGTCAATAGTTTTGTTAAATAAACCTCACTGGCAATAGACCATGGAAAGGGCAAAGGCAAAAAGATAAGAAGTTCTCTCCCATGTAGAGAAATAGGATAAGTAACTTAAATGCTTAAATGGTTGGAACCCTCTTGAGAGTCTCCATGTTTTCATACACAAGAGGGGCAGGTGCTGCTGTTTGGATTCAGGGCACAAGTTCTTCTTAATTGTACTCTATAGACTCAATTCATTGTACCAATGGAAGAGACAAAAGCAAGTAAAGTTGGAGAGTCTCATTCCCTTCACTCTCACAAGCCTGTGTCCCTGATATGCAGCACCAGAGAAGCCGTCAGCTGTATGCAGGTACTTCCCTTCAGCACTCCTGGCTGTCTTCCCAGGAAAGAAAGGAATCTCTCCTGGGCATGACTCACTGTGCATTAATGACTGCCCAGCCAGCTTCATCTAACTCCCCCTAAGAGGATCACCTGCCTCGGGAAGCGCTCCAGGAACAAGCAGCACTATGCAGATGCAGCTGTACTGGCTGCCCTGGTGTGCCCGTGCAAGTGCTGTGCTGCTCGGTCCAGGTCACTGCTCCCACCCCAGTGTAAGCTGCAATAGGTCCCAACAGGCCCCTTCAGTGGGGGAGTGGGGTCAAGAGCATTGTGCTGATATCCATTCCAACAGGGCTGGAGACTCAGCATCAAGGCAGATAGAAACAGATCTTAAAACACAAACCAGTAAATGTATTCTTGCTTTGGATAAGACAAGGAGAAATTACCAGTAACACAAATGTTTAGCTCAGAATTTCAGAGAGAAGGGTCCACAGAAAGCTCAGCTGCAGTAGATTGGCTCAGCTCCATAAGCTTTGATAGCACATTGCTAATTTACTCAGTCCCACAGGAAATCTTGCTCCATGCCAGTCTAGGAAATGGATGATAAAAACAACTTTTCTAAATCTGCTCAGTAATACTCCTCACTTAAGTAGGACACTAATTAAATCTAGCATATTACCTATTAACTCTCTTAGACATCCGAAGTCCCTCTCATAAGAAAGACATACTGACCACTGAGATGGCCCTGCAGTGAACCGTACATCAGAAAGATAGAGACACATAAATTTCTTCAGTTCTTCCTTACTCTTTCTAGGAACTGATTATATAGACATAATAAAGCTAAGGTATTTTTTCCAGTGAAACTGTTCTACTAGAAAAATAGCTTTTTTCTTAGCTTAATGGATTCATTCTTTATTCTCTCTCAACTCTTGACCTCCATTCAGATTTACATGTTCTTAACTGGTGCACAGGGCGGCTCGATGCAGTAGGTAGTGGGGGGTTAATGGGGAATCTTAAAAGGTTCTGTTTAGGTTGCAGTATGCACATAGTGCARTTGCGGGGGGGGGGAACCACATCAACTTGTTTGCTTGAAACTTATATAGAACTAGACAGATAGATTTGAAGAACAAGTTACGTCAGGTTTTATCATTATGTCATCATCATGTTGTTTTCGATGACAACCAGTACTGGGTAAATCCTATAAGAAGCCGAGATGCTCCTACAAGATGCTAAACATTCTCAGCTCTAATGACAATGGGAGCTCTCTGAAGACGATCGTTGATCCTGTAAGCGATAAAAACTAGAATCTCAAGTGACTGTGTCATAACAATGTGACTTTTATACAGCTTAATCTCCGCTATATAATTAAACTGGTACATAAGTTGTAAAATAATTAAAAATGAGCCACAGTGAAGTCTGCTATAAACATTTGTGCTTCAGTGCTAATTGCTTCCATTATAAATACTGCACACCAGCTTCTCCTCTGTGTAACTCCAGTGAATACATATAGTTGCACTAGGGATAAATTATACTTGACTACCTTTGCATGGTCAAACAAAACTTTGTTGCTGTGGAGTGATTAAAAATGGTCTAATCTCCATCATTGCTGTCTTTTAGCAAACAGGAACAGAGTCAATGTAGCATAGGTTACATCAACACTGCAAAACTCTTGTCCAGATATCGTTCTACCCTGGTAATACAGGTATGGACTTCACAGCACTGATCTACTCCTGGACCAAATCTGATCAGGAGTGGGAATCTGACACATAGTAGAGCTTATTTTAAAAGCTGTTTATCTGAAACATAGTAGAGCTGTTTAAAATTTGTTATGGAGCTGCATAAAGAAGCATCGTGCCTTAATCCACACTGAGCTATACTTACAGATGTTCTTTATGTTATTTATCATAAAGTTAGGCCATAAACAGTTTCCTTTGGTTATTTTCTGTTCTTTCACATCGTGCTTCCACTGAGCAGCTCAGCACGGGATCTGTGCTGCTCTGTACATTGAAAAAGTAAGTCTTGAAGCCTTCTGACTTTGTTATTCTCCTTTCTCTGATCTCCATTTCTGGGATTTCCTTATTACTTGACACACTGTCCTTGGTTTCTAAATGCTTTCTTCTCTCGACCTCACCATCCCTTTTCTGTCTCTTCCTCTTCCCAGATTTTTTGCCTGTATATTCCTTTACAGCTTTTCCTCTCGCGTCCTTGAGCTTCACATCACCCTGTGCAGATTCAGAGCTTGCCCTGCTCTCGCTGTCCCTCTGACATCCTGCACCCGAAAGGGCTGAACTGCCACTCAGCTGGGAGCAGGGCTTTACTCTTGTCATCTCCAAGGTGCTTCAGCAACAGGTTTTTTTCTTGCAGCTACTGCCAAATCTGGCAAAGAGATGGCTCCATCCAGCTGTTCTGGGACAAGAGCAGCTGAAGTTTGCGAAGATGCATGTTCTGACTCAGCAGTATCTTGAATTTTTAAGCTAGGCAAAACATCACAATAGAAGCAACTCTTCTTGTGACCCAGCTCTGATATTTCCTTATCCGCAATTTTTTTCCTCTGGTAGTTCCTTGACTGCAGTTTGGTTGTGGCACTATGTGAAAGAAAATTCTTTACTAAAGAAAAGATCTAAAACTACAAGTAAAAACTGAAGAAACCTTACAGATATGGAGATTTTGTTGTTTCCATACATGTATTTTAAAGCTGGTAGACTTGTTCTGTTTTGCTCAATTTCTATGAGCTGAACATGGTGTAGTTGTCAAAGATAAGAAACTGTGTTCTGGGCAATGAGATATCTGGGAGGTCAGAGGAACAGTTCTTGAGCTTTGGCACTTAAAAAATAAAAAAAGGAGGTAAAGGCAACTTCAAAGGAATAAAAACCAAGATAACTAGGGCTTTGCAACTTTCACTGGATGCAGACCAAATCAGCAGTGAGCTTTTTTTTCATGTCTCGTTCCCAATTTGAGATTCGGACAGATGCTTGCTTTGCTCATTTCAGGGTTTAAGCCAGGCAAGAAATGGTCCTTCCTGTTTTCTGGCTTTTGTGGGCTTCCCCCCACTCCCCGGGGGCTCCTTCCAGCACATGGGGAACACAATCCTCATCATTAGAGCTAACTGAATAATTCATCACAAATGAATTTGTTGATTAGTAGTAATTTTCCTGAACTTTTCAAATTGTGAAAGTATCACTTAATGAATTCATAGAGGAGCCAAGGCTTTGGAAGTTATCAACCTCTTCAAATTAAGTCTCAATATGAGGTTTCTCTCATCATAGCTCTGGAGAGCAGAAAGTACCAAACTTTGGCTTCACCTTTTCACCTGCATAAAATCTACTCTTCTCCTGCTACAGGCAGCCCTTGGCCCTTTCCATCCCACTTTGAACTGAGCAAAAATCTTTCATTCAAGTTTTCCCCCTTAATTTTGATTTTGGTGAAAACATGAGGGCAGTACATTTTAAAATGCCTTTTTTCTCCACCCTGGAGGAAAAAAAAAAAAAAAGGAAAGAAAGAAGAAGAAAGAGGAAGATGTATTTTTTGCCATGTTTTGAGGAGAATAGCTCAGAAAGAGGAGTCTAAAATAATTTCCTTACCTGTGGAAGTGCTATTCTATTAGAATACTAAAAGCCTACTGTTAAAATAAATACGGAGTAATGCATCCCCTCATACTGCAGTCCCCAGCTCTCTAGCCTAGGAATATCAGACTTGCCTCTAGTCTGTTAATGAGACTACTCAAACCCGTGAGATTCTTACTTCTCTTATCTCATAATTAAGTAATTTGGCTCAAGTCCTGATAGATGTATCGACCCAAGCCTTCACTTAAGTAGAATGAGGAATGGCTAAAATGTCTAGCAGAGTGACCTGAAATATCCAACACCAGCCCAAAGGATGTGCTAAGCCCATGGTGGCCCCATAGGGGTCCTCAAAGTCCTGGGTGGCACTGGAGGAGTCCATCACAACCTTGGAGATGGGCACAGACTTCATGAGATGAAACTAGCATCTTCACTGAAACTCCCAAGGCCCCTAACCTGGGCTCCAAATACCACCTCAGGAGTGTCTCAGAGAACCATGCCTGAGTGCACTCTTTAAAATCACTCATATATATATATATATATATGCACACACATCAACAGGAATAAATTCTCAGCTAGGACCATTCTGTTGACTTCAATGGAACCATCTTGCTTTACATCAGCTTAGACTTTGGTTTGCACTTTTACTGCTACAGGGGAAGAGAACTAGATCTTTAAATAAACGTGACTTTACCAAATTTCAGTCTAAGTTTATCTGGATGATGAATAAAACTGAGTTGACAGTGTTTCCTTCATTGCTTGAATTTCATACTTGCTTTCTGTGATCTGAAATTCTTCCTAGTGCCCTTATGGCACTGCCATAGAGAACCATTGTAGAAATTCCAACAATAAGGAAATTAGGGTAACACAAGCAAGGAAAGCCACAATTACAGCTTCATGTACATCACAGACCACAGTTTCTGGAATGTTAACCAAGCCAGTTAATCAAATTCAATACTGAGTATTCTTTATCACGTATCACACTATCCCATTGCCATTGACAAAAGGCTGTCCACTAAAAGGATGCTGAAAGCAATTAACTTCTAACTTCTGCTGTAACTGTGTTCTACCACAAATTTAGAACTGTCCCTCTTCATACTGTTCCATTAAAGAGCAAAAACAAAACAGATTTTTTTTTTTTCTGGGATCAAATAAAAATGTCATGTTACTTAAACAACATTTTTCTATTTATTTAATTTGATCAAAAGATTTTGAAGTTATATTTCAGTCAAACTCAGATTTAACACTGTCACATTTATATCATCTTTTAACAAGTTTGAGAGCAACGATGTGCATATAATAAAATAAAAATATTTGACATCTTCCATAAAGAAGACGTGGCAAGTATAAAGTCAGTGACTGGTATAGCGACAGAAGCAATAGACCCGACTGAATTGAACATTTCAGTTGCACATATATTATTTTTTATGATTAGGGAGAAATCTAGACTTTTTCTCTCTTGCCCAAAAGTTAAGACGAGTGGAGTGGAATCTTGTTTTCTCCACTCCCAGCAAAGGATGTTTTCACTTCAACTTTACTCAACCATTGCAACATTAAATAAGCCATGAAAAAAGCTGAGCTCAATGCTTACACCTCAGGATGATTTTAGCAACAACTGCATGTATTGACCTAACTGTACAGATTAATTTCTCTACAAATCTTTAGGCTCTCCTTTCCTCTCTGTCTTTGGGACGATTCAGAGCTGGCTGAAACTTCCACCAGTGCCTTGCACACTGACTCCTGAAGCATAGAAAACAGAAAGCAAGACCTCCGAACGTATCGGGAATTTGGCAGTAATGGAGAATTTGAGACTAGAGTTTCAGAAGAGTTCAGATTACACTTTAAAGTAAACCCATCATACAYACTGAATTTCTTTGAAATTCTGGCTTAGAGAGAAGCTTATGCCAGAGGTATACAAAGCAACTATCATGTAGACATCGTGAGCTGTAAGACTTGTGTTTATGATTCTATATGGATATATTGTACACCTCCCCAAAATTCTGTCTGCTAATTCCTCCACTAAACATATGAAGTGTTAGGGTATTGGAAGACCAGAGGAAACTTGAGGTACACAGACCTCATTCATATTCCACAGGTGCCACCACCACAGAAAATGAGCAGATTGTGGATTTTGGGTGAACCCTCCCCCTTACCCCAAGACTAGAGTTTAGCCAGTTAAACAGAGGATGTTTGTCACTGCTCTCCCTTCAATGCCTATCTTGCAGGTATACCATTGTAAAATTATGTTTTGCTTTAAATTTTCTTTTGTCAGGACCACCCATGAGAAATGAATATGGGCAAGGCATAACTTTTGCTGAGGGAAAGGTCGATAGCCAGGGAAAACAAACAAAATGTATGCAATCAAGCAATTTTTAGTAAAACCTGAATCTGTTGCAAACACAATAGTTTTGTCTCTGGAGAACTATTCTTCCATAAAGCACAGAAATAAATATTCTCAATTACTTTTCTGAAATAAGCACATTTTATTTACTGGTGGATGCTTCACCGCTCTTTCCAGCTGCAAATCTTCCGCAAGACACTGGGACAAGTGTAGCCCTGCCGTCACTTCTTGTGATTTCAACAAGAGGCTAAATGAGTCCATTATGACTACCACGTGCTTGCCAAGCCATTTACACTTGTTTACTAAGGTACATAGTGATTTACTGCATCTCCAGAGAAAATTACCACTCATTACCTCATGCATCAGATTATAGCTGAATTATTGTTCTCATAGTACAAGTCTCATGTATTATTCAAATTCTAACCAGTGCATTAACTCTGCCACTCAGCCAAGATTACAGCTAAAAATAGGTAGTACATGTCCTACTTCAGAATATGTTTAAGGTTACTACCAACAGCATCTCAGATTTCACATGTGCTCAGATTTCACATCTTTGACCTTCAAGAGAATTTGAAGAGTGAAAGTCAGTAGTATATAATTGTGATAAGAGTAAATGAAAGCCTGTAACTTCTGGCCATATTGTACCAGCTGGCATGTGCAGTTTTGCGCGATTTCCAGTGGAGGACRTAGTTATATTTATTTGGATTGTTTGTATTTGACTACTTAGGAATAATATAGGACRTAGACAGGAATAACCATATTCCACAAGTAGCCAGGTCAAAATTAGAACTGTATATTTAAAACTTTTCCAGATTTGTAGTAAGAAATTGCATTTGAACTTCAGTATCCATCCTTTATCCTTGATCTGACTGAAAAAGGCTTAATTCAGGTACTGTGAGTCTACACAGAAAGAGCTAAGGAAATACTAACCTTTCTCCCTCTTGGATACAATCAATAGTGTTGCAAGTACTCCTTTGTCCTATAATATAGCAATACATTGGCCCTCCTCCTCATTTGTTTCCTCCTGTTCTCTTCACTCAAATCAGCACTGAAGAGTTAAGAGCTGGAGAGATTCCAGCCCCAAATGGGAATATTCTCGTGAGAAGAGATGGTCCTCATCTGATTTATACCATTTCTGATGGAAGAATTCCTCTACACTATATATGCCAGGCCATCCTGTACAAAGCTAGTTCTACTTACATTCCAGCCTAAATTCTGAACCACAATATCATCTAAATAGAGATCAAACCAAGGTATGAACAGAGACAGGCAAAGCGCACAAATGGATATCGTTCCCAACCACTTCTGAAACGAGGAACAAATTTTCCTAACTCTGATTTTTCTACTAGCATCCTTCAAATCACAGCTGGTTTTGGCACATATGCAATTTCATTTTGACGTAGAGTGCACATCAGAAATACAGCCATTTTATCATCTAAAATATAGTTCTCTCTATTCCCTATTGAAAGACTTTTCTCTTAGGCTTGCTCTAGTCTAAAGACTTAAATTGGATGTAAATGACCTRCAGTAGGACCAAAGTGTCCTAAATTGGCTTTATATAAGTAAGAATTAAGCCCAGTGTGTTTAAAATAAATGCTCATCTAGACACAGATTTAGTAAGAAATGATTCATTAATCAACCTATTCAGCTTCCAGTTTAGACACATTAGAGGTGCTCTTCTGAAGATGGAATTGGCCTGTGATCTGTTTATAATCCCTTTTAGGGTTCTTTTGTGTTCATTTTCCTTTTTCATTCTACTTCCCCATTATTCTGAAAATTCAAGGGCTAGAATTAACGAGGACTRTCCCATGGTGCTTCAAAAGATTCCAAAGCCAACAGCTCCTGCCAAGGTTAAAGATGAAAAGTGAAAACAACTCCATTGTATTTTCACCTTTAGAGGCCTTTTTTGCATGCCTGATTTGCTGTAGTTCCCCACTGTATAACAAAGTACTTGCTGCATTCTTATTATAAAACTCGGGCTTTGTTATCTGTAATAGCTACGCTATTTAAATCACTGTTTAGGTAATAGAGAAATGAAAGAGAGAGAAGTGTACGTAATACTAGTGTTGCCCTCTCTAGCATTTATTTAAATGGGAAACTCAGTTAATTGAGCACTTTTTTTTAAATAATATATAAGCCAYCTGGACTCTAAGGCTATGTATCTATTGTTTCTGGAATGTGTCTATATAGTCCTTCTGCAATATGGTATCACACACATTTCTATTGCAGGGGGAGGATTTATTTTGGCCATTTCGTCTCCTATGGTATGTATTTTGCATACTTCATGATGAATAAATTAAGGAGGTCACTTCCTGAATGAGGACATACTTATGGCCAAGAGCAAATCCATTCTTGCTTGCGATGAATAAAGGAGGTGGTGGTTGTAATTTATTGCAAATGACAATTGCACCACAGAGTTTCCAACATGAAAACCTCTTCAGATTTTCATGATGCCACTCGGGGCAGCCTTTGTCTCCAGTTTGGCAGTTTCTTCCCTAGAATCTTACTCCATCTCCGGTGGAGGTTTTCTCTAGCTTACAGAAATGCATAGTAGTAAGGCAAAGACCTAGTTTAAATTGGGGTTTATTGAATAATAAAACTGATTCTCTAACTCTTGACAAGTAATATTGTCAAAGAGCTGAAGAAAGAGAATTGAAAGCTACGGTTGACATTTATTTCTGTGTATAAAGCCTCACATTACAGTTCATATCATCAAGAACTGGTATCTACGCGGTAATATGTTTCGCACAAAGGATGTTGAGACACGTTGACATGCACAAAGATTTATTTGCACGGTCTATAACTCATAGCATACATCAACTCTATCAGTAAAAGTTACTTTGGGGAAGAATAAAAACAAACAAAAGAGAAAACTTGCCAGGGGCCAGCCAGAAAAAGAAAAGTAATGTGATCCCCAGAAGAACATCCTGCCCTGGGCACTCTCTGCAGTGCAGCAGGTGRGTCCCCCATAAGGCTTTTCCCATAATAAGTATACCACTTTGCTTGGGACCCAGTCAAGCACCCCACCAGTGCTGCTATTAGCACTGAATGGAGCATGCTTTGCTCTGGGGCTGGTGCTACATGATAACCTGTTGCCCAGCTTTGTGCAGGTATATTATTGGGTAATGTAAATGAAAAGCTACAACCAAGTGTGGTGGGTTGACCCTGGCTGGATGCCAGGTGCCCACCAAAGCCACTCTGTCACTCCCCTCCTCAGCTGGACRGGGGAGAGAAAATATAACGAAAGGCTTGTGGGTCAAGATAAGGAMAGGGAGAGATCATTCCAATTACCATCATTACACCAATTACCATCATGGGCAAAACAGACTTGACTTGGGGAAATTAGTTTAATTTATTACCAATCAAATCAGAGTAGGGTAATGAGAAAATAAAAACAAACCTTAAAACACCTTCCCCCCCACCCCTCCCTTCTTCCCAGGCTCAACTTCACTCCAGAATTCTCTACCTCCTGCCCCCGAGCGGCACAGTGTGATGRGGAATGGGGGTTGCAGTCAGTTCATCACACATTGTCTCTGCCGCTCCTCCTCCTCAGGGGAGAGAACTCCTCGCAGTCTTCCCCTGTTCCAGCGTGGAGACCCTCCCACAGGAGACAGTCCTCYACGAACTTCTCCAACTTCTCCCATGGGCTGCAGTTCTTCACAAACTGCTCCAGCGTGGGTCCCTCCCATGGGGTGAAGTCCTTCAGGGACAGACTGCTCCAGCRTGGGTCCCCCACAGGTCCTGCCAGGAGCCTGCTCCAGCATGAGCTTCCCATGGGGTCACAGCCTCCTTCGGACACATCCATCTGCTCCGGTGTGGCGTCCTCCACAGGCTGCAGGTGGATATCTGCTCCACCATGGACCTCCATGGGCTGCAGGGGGACAGCCTGCCTCACCATGGTCTTCACCAYGGGCTGCAGGGGAATSTCTGCTCYRGCRCCTGGRGCACCTCCTCCCCCTCCTTCTTCACTGACCTTGGYGTCTGCAGAGTTGTTTCTTTCGCATATTCTCTCTCCTCTCTCCAGCTGCAGTTGCTGTTGTGCAGTAACTTTTTCCTCTTCTTAAATATGTAATCCCAGAGGTGCTACCACCGTTGCTGGTGGGCTCGGCCTTGGCCAGCAGCAGGTCCATCTTGGAGCTGGCTGGCATTGGCTCTGTCGGACATAGGGGAATCTTCTAGCAGCTTCTCACAGAAGCCACCCCTGTAGCCCCCCCGCTACCAAAACCTTGCCATGCAAACCCAATACACCKAGTTGTAGGAAAAAGGGGGAAGATGGAGAGTGTCTCTATACTGATGATCTGTATACTGATGATCTATGATGATGCTGTGTGCATTTAGACATGTTTGCAACCTTTAAAATGAAGAGGCCTCCTTTAAGCCCTTTTAGATCTTTCTCCAAAAGTGCTCACTAGTAAAAGTGGAAACTGAAATGTTTTGTTTCTGATACAGTTTGGTTATACTTGTCAAGACTTAGCTCATCCAAGAGGTATTTCAGTGGATGATGTTCATTGTTTTGTTTTGACTTTTCTGAGCAAAATCTGGCAAAAAAATTCTGGCAAAAATCAAGGTTATTTCTAAACAGGACAAAGGGTTATTTAAAAGCAATTACTTTAAGTGAAGTAGGACTCATTATCAATACTGTAATAACTCTTCTAAGAAAAAGTGGATGCTTTTGACATCCATGCTTAATACCAGTATTGCAGTTATTGTAACTTCACATTTTGGTTACACTGAAATCAGGGTAACTTGCTTGGTGGAGTAACTTGGACTTCTTAGGGCAAATCAACAGGCTTTCACTGATTTCAGTGGAGCTATACTGACAAATGCATCTCAGACAGTGTCATAGAAGAAGGAAAAATAAGTGCTAACTTTGATTAATGCTGTCTGGAATCTCCAGAGTCCAGAAGCCTTTAATATCTCTAGCCTGCCCTAGAAAATCCATTTTCTTCTTGATTTGTAGATCTATAAATAAAAAAGTGGAAGTTTTTAATAAATATCTTGTACATTAAGTGTTCCACCACCTTAAAAGGTCAAAGTGTCACAAAGAAAATAGCAAGAAGCAGCTGCTCTTGCACCAGTAAGAAACACAAGAGCTCTCAGCAGCATTTTCCCTTTTTCAGGACAGACAAGCAAACTAACTGATAAATACATTAGAAATTAATTGTAGAATTCATCATGTAAGAAGCGGGGCCTTCAAAGCAGTATCTTGCACAGATAAGGGTAGAGCGCTTAGTAGACCTTTAAATACCACTAATGAAATGGCTGACTGGCAAGGGGCAGAGAGGGCTCCCTTGGGAAACAACCCGAAGACCCATATACAACCTAAAATTTTGCTTTCATCTGCTGCCCTGGTGCCTATTTTATTGGCATCACGCTCTGAAGTTCCATTACAGTTGTTGTCTGCTCTGAAACGTGACCAGGGATAAACACTTCAAATGTTTGAAATAGACTGCAAAGTAGATTTTTATCTCAGTCACTCAGAACAAGTCTGAACAGGAACATTTCCAAGAAACAGGCACGATGTGAGGAGCGGTAGCTGTGGAGGACAGCCAGCTCTGTGTGTCCAATACAGTCAGGAATAAAATCCTGTCTCTAACTCTCATCCTGTGTGCAGTGTTCAAACCCCAGCTAAAACTCCAGATCCATCTGATTTGCCTGTATGTTTTCTACCATTCACAAGACACAGTGGCATGGTAAAGTGCAACTAGTAGGGCCTCTTGTTTTCTATATGGGAAGTGGATGAGAAAAAAATGATATTTTTGTGTGTCCCAAAAGGCTGACCTTGACATATAAGAATGAATGTGGTATAAGAAATACAGATAAGTATAAAAAAAATATCTGTCTGGGAACTGTACAGTCACAGACCAAGACGCAGTCACTGTCAGTATATGAAAATAAGAGAGGCCTTCCATTACCAAAAACACAGGTGGGCTATAGCTCTTGAGTATCTGTTCCTATTCTCAGCGCATGAATCCTGGTCTGTGCTATGAAATGCTTCTGCCTTCTATCCTGAGCCACATGAAACATGGGTTTGGAACCAATCAAACCATGCCAAGAAGCTCACGTGTACAAAAGAGAAATAAATAAGGTGGTAAGGAAGTATATTCATTCTTGCAGAATGGCCCACATGAGTGAAGTTCACTGTATTTAAAGTGCTCATAGAATTTGTACTCCCAGTAGTAGCCCATTTGTCTTTAAAACATATAGTTATGTATATTGATAACTTGAAGTATCTAGTAACATTATACTAGTGGGATTAATTTTAGACTTTCTCACCCAATTGTCTACTGACTCTCTCTATGGCCAATTGAATGAAGCTGGACGTTTCCAACATTATCTGATCTGTGTCAAACGCCTACCTAAAGAAATGACTAGCACCCTAGAACTGCCTACTTCTTCCTCAGTTACAAAGGGAATCTAGCTTAGAGAAAATTAGCTGAGACAAATCTGTTTCCAGCTGACTCAGAGCACAAGATTCACCAGAAGTCAACGGACTATGCTGTCACTTGTTAATTACTTTTTTTTTTTTTTTTTAAATAAGTAGCAGGAAGAAAGTATCATTGTGACAGCAAGCAAATATGTAGATGTTTTATTATGAAGGTTAATAATTATGTCTGCTTTAAATATGTATCATAATTCATTAAACAAAATATTTACATGAGAAAATGGAGATTAGTCCCCTTAGCAGTACTATGAAATCTTCCATTTACAGAAAGAAGAGACAGTTTTGCAACTGTGAACCTGACTGCCTGTTCCCAGCAGAACAATGGTCACATTTATTTGTGAGCGTAGTTCTCTAAGCAAGCTGGAAGCCTCTGAAATGAAAGCTGCTCTACAAGTACAAGGTGACATTATTGCAACATTTATCTTCCACTGAAATTTTAGCCCTAATTATCCTTTAAGCTACACGGCAACTTGAGGCACAACCACAGCTAGCATGAGTTATTTTCAGAGTTGTATTGTGACTATATATTACAAGATATCATCTAAGTTGCAGACCAACTGGATGCGAATGAAGAAATTCTGTATCATCTTGCCATATACTAATTTGTAACCCAAAAGATAGATCTTCACTTCATTGTCCTGTGAAATGTTCAGGACATAAATCCTTGGACGCTACTAAACACATGTCAGAATAGATTTTTATGTGATTATGAAATAATTACAAAATTCTACCTTCAGGGAGGAATCTCTGAGACTCCCTTGCACTACAGTCACGCTGCAAATCAGCTCTAACGAACTCCAACTGCTGGGAAAGCCTCCACAGTCCAGGTCTGTGGCCAGAGCTGGTGTATGAACTGCTCAGTCGTCCCCACCTCTGTACATGAGAGAAGCAGCACAACAAGATGTCTCTGAGTTCTGTGCACCTTGTAGCTCCCACAAACCCACAGGCCTCCACGGGCCCCCAAGGGAACCCAGGAAACTATGATGCCCAGGTTCTAGCTAAGGGGTCACTGGTAGAAAGAGATCCTGGAACCGGTAGCTGTCTTTTTAGGGATACAATCTAGTGCCAACCTTTCTCAGAAAGTCATAATGGGGTCTGGAAGACAGGAGGAGACAATCTGTAGTCACTATGATATGTTTACTCAGTTCTGAGTCATTGAATGAAAGTCCAATGTCATTACCAAGTCATTGGACAAAAGGAAGTTTGCCTCACCCCCACGGCAACACCTCTCTCTAATGTAGGTAGAGATAATCAAGCCCAGGAAGTAGTTCTAACTTTCAAGATTATATTTTTCTACTTAGGATGCAGCAGGTTTCTTTTGCAGTGAAAGCGTAACTCCACATTCACAGTGACGCAGTATCTACTATATTGCCTTTGCCACATAAAAGTGTAAATGTTAACACTGTGCTGAAGTCCTGATTTTCATAATTCAGCAGCAGATTTACAGGTCCAAGACCAGCAGACATTAAAAAATGTCCTGCACAAAATCTGTCCATATTCAATTCTTCCTCTACAACCCAAAATATGTATTACAGATTTTACCACATCATTAAATTAGTGCCACAAACTTTTATAGCTAGTTCCAGTGACATTTTAAAAGATTTTTTAGTAGTATGGTAAATAATTGAAAGCTGTGCTTTTTCTATGCCACGCCTTTTTACAGAGTCTTTATCATTGCAGTGATTTACCATTTAAAGTTTTATAACAACAATATATGGAGCAGTTGAAGTCCCATGGTACTCACAATAATTACTCCACAACTGAGCCACTGGTTCACCTGGATGGCATTGTTTATAACTGGGAGCAGAGGATGTGTAAGGAACAGAAAACCCAGGTATAGAGGGGTCAATTTATAAAGTGCAAGTAAATAAAAATTGCTATCTGTGTTTTTCCACAGTTTATACACTTCTATAAATGTATTCCCTGTTTCTCGAGTTTTAGCATTGCTCATTTACAGAGTTGCAGACACTTCTGTAAACTTTGGCTTATTTGAGGTTCAAACTCACTTTGTATTGCACATACCTCTTCCAAAACATATTAGTGGAGCCAATCTGCAAAGCAATCGTCACCTCAGCATCTCCGTGCTGCATCCAACTGAATGCCGTGCATGATTTGCTGACGCTTAGCCAGCTTTCCTGGCCCTGCTTTCCACATCACAGGAAGCTTTGCAAAAATTAACTTCTTTTTTTGGCAAATATCTATAGTTCTGTTTCTGAACAAGCACTTTTTGAAAGCTGAAACTGCAGAAGAAAGGCTTCTTCCTTCCCCCTTCCTGGAAGCTGTCCCATTGCCTCCAACTGCCCTGCAGCCAGGAGTGAGAGAGGAAGAGGCAGCCCATTACCTGCTACGTTCACGCAGTGGCATCATCTGGAAAAGGAAATCGTAAAATAGCAAATAGATCCATCTGTTCTCCAGTTTCAACTATGTTACCCTACAACGTTTGTGAAGAGCTCTCACTAGCCTTATATATCATCAAATATTAAAAGGAAAATACTGATTTTAAGTGCCAGCCTGATCGCTCCTCTGACTGCTATCGTGCTTCCAGCATTGATCATGCACATTGCGGTGGGTCTCTGCCTACAGGACCCACCAGCAACCCAGGAAATGTTATTGCTGTTGTCCTTCTCTGCAACACCTGCTCAGTGCTTTCCTTTCTCTTAATGACAAAATTTGTAGACAAATTTCCCATCCTTACTCTTCATACAGTTGCCCTGTCCCAGGCCACCATCCCTGCCCTGCCCGCGGGGATGGGAGGATTACCCGGACACAGGTCAGCTTCTCAACAGCAGAAGCGGAGCACGGGAACACAAGGAAATTGAAACAATTCAACGCCAATCCTAGCACAGTCTTCCAGCTGAAGTTAACAGTGGTTCCCTTCAATTAGAGGATTTTAGGTTTAATTTAAAACACTCTTAACCCATTTCGTGTGGGCCTTTGCTGAGATTTCATGGTAGTCTGGATCTTCGTGATAAACACCAGAGTATGTAGACAACTAAGCCAGCTCTACTTTCAATATATCACATGTGAATGACCTTATCTTGTGAAACTGAAGTCTGGATTTGATTTGCACAACTCCGCACGCATGCAACTTGAGAATAAAACCCAGGTTCCTACTGCAGCATTTACATATTGGCTGGTGCGTTTACTTACTGCATTGTAACAGGCAAAGTACATGACTTCTAAGCTTGGAGCAGAAAATAGTTATTGCAAATAGCTTACGTTACTTGTGTGAAAAAAAAAAAGTGATACAGTGAAAGGTTCTTAGAACTTCATTATCTGTGCTGGACATTTTATTCAGTAATTTGAAAGTGTTTTTTTCTCCAGGCCCTCCCCATTATTGCAAGTTAGAAAAAAACAACAAGTATCAGGTATGCTACATCTAATACATTTCTGCATGTTATGGCACCTATATTATATACAGTGCTTAATTTGTGAGTATCAGTCAGTTGGATGCCTTGCTATAGAGATTGTCACCTACTGAAGTATACAGCCTAATTAAACATGCTGTATGCAGAGTGCAATAAGCCCGAGCCATCTACAAGGGTTGGAATGGCACTATTCCCCTAACTCTGCTTGAAGCACCTGAAGATCTGCGTCTCCTGCAGTAAGCTAACACCCAGAAATCAACTTTCTTCCCCACACAGTCTGTTGCCATCATTTTCAGCAGGGCAGTCTTTGCCATATGTTTTTCTCATGAAGATAAATGTGAATAATGCAGATTTTGGAATTCCCAATTAAAGAAAAAAAAGAAGTTGAGCACAGGCTTCCTTTGACATGATTACGTTAAGAATGCAGAGGCTTGAGCTGATATTAAAAAAAGTCTAGAGGCCTTTAAGAGCTGAGCTCCCATTACTTTTCTGACTTCCAGACAAATGTAACAGCCTTTGACTTATATGAAAAATTCAAAGATCTGTAATTATTGCTCATCAGATGGTGGCTGGCAACACTATGGCTTTGCATGATCATCTGAATTTAAGATTTCATAATTTGAATTTCTACCCAGAGGTATACCATCAAATTAAATCTGTTAATAGACACACCAAATGCCTAATAGCAATTCCATCTGCTTTTATAGATGGATGGATGACACTAACCTCCTAATGTTGTAAATGCTCTGAATAAATGAAATATGAAATACAAATCACATTTTTAGATTTTTATCTAGATATATCCTTTTCAGTCAGGTTAAAAATGAGGATGCTACAGTCCTGTCAGACCTTGTTGCAGAAAGTGAGACAAAAGTCTAATACTTCAGAAATGCTAGATGTAAAAAATAACAATAATGAAGTATGGATTAAAGACCATTGATTCTTATAGGAGTTGTTTTTTGTTTGGTTGAGATTTTTGTCTATGTAACTGCTCCCAGTGGGATTTGGAAAATCCTGGCTCAATAAAATGGTGCGTTCTTTTTATTTATCATAAGAATTCTTGAAAAGAAGGATCATGCAATCAGCTTTATGACTTTCTCCACTGCTTCTGAAAACAACTGCCATAGGCAATTCTGTCAAAATCAGAATTTTTTACTTTCTGGAGGAAACAGCTGCTCCCTTCAGATTGAATGATTTGACTTGTGTTAGAAAGCCTCAAAGTATTATACATCCAGAAGATCGAGTGAAAGGCTTGACAAATGTTTGTGCAGCCAGCCCATCCCAACTCCAATAACAGCAGCAGGTGTGATATTGTTATAATGCAGACCGATTTCAAGGTGCATTAGTGCTTATATTCCTCAGATTAGTAGAGGTAAGGTATCAGAAACAATTTTTTTTTTCAGATTATACAGATAAGCAAAAGAAATCATCAATTATTCTAAAACCTAAATTATTCTCCTTCCTCAAGGATTGTCCACAGTACCTTTCTGACACAATTTTAAGCTATATGCATTAGCTAAATCCAACATCCAAGCAAAGGGAGAAGGACTAACCCAGGAATAGGATTCCAAATTCTTAATATCAGTGTTCAGTTCTTGTAACACATCCCTCCTTCATCCCTCCATTAATGCAATCAGCTGTTTAATGCAGTATCTTTACCCTTACCTCTTCTAACCTCCAGCTCAGTCAATGGCTATGGCCAAGGTAATAGCCATGATACACCCACCTGCCCTACTCTTACAGCCCCAGCTGTTACTTACATAAAGATGCATTAACTATAAACACTGAGGTCTCAGAGGAAAGTATCTAGTCATTGGAGTGATATTCCTTATTCATTAAATAACAGATAGAGCTCTCAGCCAACAAATGCACTACCTGTTCACATATCTAAAATTCTTCATAGCCAAGTATTTGCAAGTTTTTTTTCTGCTGTCCTCATTTTAGGGTAGAAGGATAAATTGAGATTTACTGTTACTCACCGTTTACAGGGAACAATCCTTGAAAATAAATAAAAGATTAAATAATTTTATTTCCTTAAGGTGAAAATCTAGGACCAGCAAAAAGTCATGGGCCACTTTTAAGCCTTTCTGGAATGCATTAAACAAGTTGAAAAGTGTTTTGTGTTCACTTTCTGAAGACAGAAAGTTCTTTCCCTCAATGTTTTCCTGTCTCTAGGAGAAGCTAAAATCATTTACTAAACAGCACTGAGATCACCTTTACAGACCCCAGTACAGTGTAAACAGGATCATTTATAAAGCGCTGACATGATAATGCTCAGTTCCATGCTAGAAAAATAAGGGGAAAATGTGCACAGTCAGCCCATGGCTGTTGGTGTGTTGCCAATCTGGCCACAAGAACTGAAATGAGATGGTCATTTAACTTCTGAGCATAGCAGCTTTGATGGTTATCACTGCCATGGTGTGCTAAATTTACTGATCTGTGCTGTAAACTGGTTTTAATGCGCAGGTTGAATCCTTCACTTGAGAATTGATTCCACTCTAACCTGGAAATAAAAGACAATGTTTCATTTTGTTCTTTTGCTGAAACCATGTAGGTTTATTATTTAAAGATGACACTGAAGAATACACTGGCTCCATGTAAGCCATTCTTCTTCAGAAAGATCAAAGTATTATCGCTACAGCTACATCCTCACATCATGCAGACAGGCATTATGTACATCTTGGGCAACTCTACCAAATGACATGTGATTACCTTTGTTTCCCATAATGTAAAGAGAGATTACACATGCAGTAGCTTTTCTGAGGAAGGGCAACACGATGGGCCAAACTGTGTACAAAATAGACATTTGTTTGTGAATAAAGCCAAGATCAAGGTTGCTCAAAAGTGCATCAGAACTAGTCTTCACACCTTTGCTAATACAGAGACCTAGGAAACTTGTTTGCACAAGAAATAGCTGCAGAAGAAAAGACAACCAGGCTGTCAGATTTGAATTTAATCTTCCACATACTGTCATCCATCTGTATGTTGCCCTACAATTTAATTTGATTTGAAATTTAGCTGGATAGAAGCTAGCTGGGGTAGCTTGTAGTGCAAACAATTTTTTTTTTTTTAGAGAATAATTTTTTCATCTCCCTGGAGAGACTGAACTCTGTCTACTTGAAAATGCTTATATTCTTTTTGGTTGAAACAGTATATCGCTTGGTTATCTTTGGAGTGGCCTAATGTTCGCTTTTTATCTCTTTGTACTCAAATTACCTTGTCTTCACAAAACGGGAGCCACTCTTCCTTTGAAGAAGTACTGCCTATATCTGTAATATTTAACAGACATTGCACAAATAAAGGCAGTCTTGGAGTTTCTGAGACAGACCCTTTCCTCATCTTGCTCGCTTATGAACCAAACTGATCTAATGAGAAGCTGACATTCCAGTTATAACTTGTATCTCGGGGAATTAGGACCACACAGTATTTTGTGGATTGTATCTCCCTGATAAAGTTCACCTTCCAAAGAATCACGCAGCAGCTCTGATGCCCTCTCTGTTTGAAAGATTCAATATTTTTTTCTGGCTTACTTGTAAAAGGCAGATAAAAACAAAACATCTACTTATTAGTCTATGTGAACAAGAGCAGTTCACAAGAATAATCCTTTGAGCTCCTTGCAACATGCACAGTAATGCAAGGTTGCCTCTCGATCTTGAACAAACTAGAGTTTTGGAGTTCCCAGGCTTTCTGATAGGAAGATAGGTGGCAAAAACTRTATAAAAAGAAAAGAAACTGTCTTCTGTCTACATATCAGTCTCTCATGCACTCAAATTTCTGACAAATCGTTTAGTGTGATAAATCTTGCAATGGGTAGTTTTCTCAGCAGTGGTACCATTGACTGTTTCCTTATGCTATTAGCCTCTCTGTTGCCCGAGAAGCTGGTGTAGTCCCAGTTTGTGCGATTATCTGGCCAAGAGCAAAATACTACCCGCTGAGAAGTAGTATGTTTTCCAAGAGACTCAGCTCTAAAAACTTCCCAGCTCCTATTCTCCCTTCACATTTCACTGGGTAGAGGTCCCAAAGTATGAGCACGGTTGCCTGTGATTATTTCCAACACTTCTTTTCTTAAGTACCTTTGAGTGGAAGAGTTGCACAGAATTCTGCTCTAGCTCCACTGAGTATTTTGAGAACTTCATATTTTTCTTTCCAAGCTAAATTTAGTTCCTCCTGGGATTAAAGGCATTTCTCCCATCATTTCTAGAGTGCTAAGCCTTGCATCTCCATCCCTGAGTGGCTGCTTCAGCAGTACCATTACCATAATGTGAATCATTTATCAGCACCCTACAGCCTGCTCTGGACCCTCTGCACCAAACTTGAGTACACATCTCCACAAGTGATGTGTCAACACTATAGGTGACCAGATTTAAAAATCAAAGGAGTTTTAAGAAGAAAACAGAATGAAATACAGACTGTAGATGTTTCCAGGTACATATTTAACTGCAATAACATGCAGCTAATTTGGTGTGAGGCTGATATTGTGAGAGGAATACAAGTATTCGGATATGCCAAGGCATGCAAATAATCTGGATTGGGATACCACAAATAACTCTCTTAGATGAGGGAGGTTTATGTTCTTACACCTGTCAAGAAAATTTGGTATTAGTAAATTGCCTCAATTAAATATCTTCAGGAGGCCAGGACAAGACTTTGTTAATCTTGGAACTCTGGAGGATGCAAGACAAATAGACACAGAGAGGAGCAGTCCCAAAGTTAGATATTTCAGTCCTGACCCTGCATTTCTACAGCAGCTCAGTGCTTTATCAATTCTTAACATGATTCTAGCAGGAGATCAGCACTTGCCGGGGATTATTCATGGAAAAGCAGATCTATGGATTCCAGCAGCACACTGACTCTAGTGAGATCACCTGCCTGAGAAAGGACCCACCTGAGTGAAGTCTACAAAACCAGTTTGCTAAATGCTGGAGGTAGCTCATAAGTTAGCTTGGTACCACATCCACGCAGCACTTTGAGTGATCCTAGTATAGTCCATTTGGTACAGATAAAGCTGAGGGCTTCTATATACCTATCAAGCGAGTTTTAATATTACTGTGCTTATTAGAATTAGACTTTTTTGGTTGGTTTTTTTTTTTTTACTTACAGAAGATTTAAAAACCAGTATTTGTGAGTTAGTTTATAGCCCTTCTCTTCATAGCAATTTGCCCTTTAATGGCACTTCACTTTTCAAATACTCAGTAAGAAGCTGGATTTCAACACCTGATCATATATTTTTAAAGTTTCATACTGTGGTAGACTCTGACATCAGTGAGGATTACTTGGGAGTGATTGCTCTCCAGCATGAGTAATGGACTGACTATCTGGCCCCTTTCAGGGCACTCCTGTACAAGGAGGGCTCTTCATTTGCAGCATCTGCTACATCCGCAGTGCTGGATGTAAAGGGTAATATTTTTATGGGATGGATTGATAGTCGTCGTCAAATGAAGATCTTATGAAAGACACTCTTGTTTCTTCTTTAGCACAGTCATTTCACAAATAGAAGAGATGTTTAATTACACTATGTATGAAAACAGCAGCTGAGAGAAGCTCATCTAAGTGTTCTGATATAACAGGAGCACTCACAAACCCATCAGGGTTTTGGGAGAGCAGAAATCTTTAACAGGAATGAGCAACTCAGTCAGTACCTGCCCTGTATGTAGTCCTGCCCGATTTTCCAGACCTGTGGGGGTCAGGGCACTGAACATGCACAGACTATTTGTTACAAGTTATGTCTTTCTTTATACCTTGCTTTCTCAAGCTTTCCTTGGGATAGGACTTGCAGAGATTGCTTTTTTTCCCCCTCCCCTGCCTTTTTTTTGGCCATTCTCAGGCTCTGCTAATGCAAAAATTAGATTTATGTGGAGAGAGGTTTGCTATTACATTACCATGCCAGATAGAAAATACCCATATTTCTTATGGTTCACTGTTCTGTTTGTTAGTTTGCAGGTTTGTTTTGGATTTGAGAGACAACTACGGTAGTGCTTTGCACATCTCTGCTTAATATCTGTGCAACTACAGCCATCAAGACATACATGATGTGTGCAGGAATTGCAACTGGTGCTGTAGCCTCACAGTTAGCAGTAGGGAAGAAAGAGGTAAAAGTCAGGTTCTCATACAGCGAAGGAAACGTCCACTGAAATGCTGCCTGGTAACAGTGCAGCAGGCCAGGAAAAGAAAAAGGTTAGATCATAAAACAACAGAACTTTCTGAAAAATGAAAACTGCATTCGTCTTCTTCTGACCTTAAGATGTGAGATGCTTGAGAATGTGCAACTCCAATCTCTTGGAGTAGATAAAATGTTCTGGTGAACAGCATGTGCTCAGCCTCCTGCCAGATGGGATTACTTGTTTCTCCTCTGTTTAAACTACATGTGCAACCCCTGCAGTCTCACTGTTTTCAGAAGGGATTTTAAAAACTGCTTTATTCTAAAAAAGCTGTATCTTTTCCAGATAGGTTCTTGATATTCATTGTCAGCCAGACACCAGATCTTCACCTGGTATAAAGTAACTACCTAAGAATTCATTGTCTGTGCTTTAGCAATTGAGAACGTCACTCGATCAAGAAGGAAATTATCCCGTCTAGGAAACTAGTCCTTTGGAAGAATTTCTCTGCTTTTTGTCCCATCCTGCTACAAATAAATCATTGTACCTTGATTTGGGAGTGTTATAGCACATAATTAAATCTCAAAATTGTGCATCAAAGGCAGGTTTTGCTTTCAGTGAAAGACTGAATAAAGATAAAATGCCCCTGTTGGCAGTTCCCCCAAGCGGAAATCAGAGGTGAAATTGTCACATAGCCTCTCAATGCCAAAAGTAAGTCAATAAGTATTAGTGCTGCAAACGCATTTCACATAAGATTGTCACATCACAAAATATTAAATAGCCATGATGAGTTAAAAGTGTAAGGCAACACTAGTGACAATGAACATGTTTAGCAGCAGTGTGCCATATTGTCTGCCTCCAAAGGTGAAGAAGGTAACCATATTCCCATGGACTCAACGTACATGAACAGGAATGTCCGAGAACTACTAAGACCGAGGACTACAGAAGGTGAAGGAGGAAGTGATCACCAAAACACAGTTACAACTCAAATGCAAAGGGCAATGCATTTGTTATGGGAGCACCAATCATGCCATGTTGGCACTCAACCTGTTGTAAGAGGCCAGATTTGGTTACTTAAATCAGTGGCTCTGAAAGTTTGGACCAATGAACCACCACCACTGGATTGCAATACTGCTTGTAATCTCTACTTTCTTGTAAACTCTATACTGAAGCCTTAAACAGTGCCTATGGCTTAAGGTTAACATCAGCACAAAGGTAAATCTCACCCTCATGGATCATTTTGAAAGCAACAGTAAATTTAGGGAAATTCCACCCCCTCCCCCCTTTTCTTGTGACATGGTCCTGTAAATAATTAATTTCCTTTTCTAACTGGTACTTTTTTCTTTCTTCTTCTTCTTTTTTTTTTTTTTTTTTTTTTTTTAAACAGCCTCTGGGGTCCTCAGCAGAGATAGAGTCATCCAGTGCCAAGCATAACTGACTCTACACTTTGCCCTCAAGATCTTGCACAGGCAAGGCAGAGAGGAAAATATAGAAGGGAAAGAATTGGCTATAATTACGCAACAAACCTTGTGACAAAACCATGACCAGAAATCAGGCTACCTTGTGGGAAATCCATGCCCCATTCACTGGAGTGCAGTGCTGCTGTTTGGTTTTGGGTTTTTTGGTTTGTTTGGTTTTTTTAATTTTTATATGTACATATATGTCTAAAATTTTGTTCTATTTCCTCTTAGAATGCAAATTGTAAGAGAAAATTATTGGAATACATATTTAAGATACCTGTTACTTATCTGATTTTATGTGCAGAGGCTGAATGTTCTAAGTTTGTTTAATCAAATGTTTTAACAAAAATGAACTTTTTAAAATGAGAGTGTTATTTTAATCACACAGGGACTGCCTCAGGCTTGACTAGCTGGTTTTAGCCTCTCCACCTTACCCATGCTTCCTAGTGTCTTATACCATGACAAGTCCCAGTGGAATCAGAAGAAAACATAACTCATGTGTTTTGCTGTAGTCCCAAAGACATTAAATTAATCATGTTAATAAGAAAAGAAGATAAGACTAGTTAAAAAAATCTGTATTTGCAGAATGATCCCTTGCTGAAGTTGAGATCATAAGGTGCTAGACTGCCAGAGGCATTAGGCTCTCTGCATTTCATTAATGACACAGTCCTGGGGATCAACCACTACATTGTGGGCTCAAGAAGTGAGCCCCTTCAATACTGGAAGGGGACGTTGCTCTTCTATTAGCAATTTAAATCTTGTGTCTTCTGTAGCTTATTGAGCTATTTATATCACGCAGCACCTTAGCAGTCTAACACTTTTACCTCTGAGGTCTCAACTGGCAAGTTCAATAAACATGGAGATATATGGCTTCAGTAGGTCTGAAGCAGTAACCCAGGAGATTCCTGATGTGCTTGATATATTGCACCCAACTGGTACTGGAGCTATCCAACTGGAAAGTCATAAAATAACATAACATAAAATGCTGGAGCAGAAATTATTCTGTCATCAACACCACAGACACTCAGCCATTAAATCTCACCCGCAAAACAGACAGCAGAGCGTTTACAGCAAGCACCCTCCGGACATGTGCAGAGACACAACAGCCTCATGGATTCTGTCTCGGGGCCTTGGTGCGTGTGCTGGTGAGATTTACATAAGTCGCAGGCATTTGCCGCAGGGTTTCTCTAGGACATGAAATCACATCATTATTTTGCTACCGGCACCACTGGCTGTTCCTGTTTCATTTTAGGAACATCCATGCCCCAGATTGTAGGTTCCAGAAAAGGCACTTGCAGTATCTTCATAGTACAAAATGACTTCAGATTTCTCCTAATAGCTTGATAAGGATTCCTCCGTGCTCTGGAACTAGGGCTATAACAGACCTGAGCTCGTGCAAAGCACAGAGCTGTTCTCCAGTGAAATTACTTCATCTAGCATCCCTTAAGCTCTGCTGCTTACAGATCTGGAAAATGGAAGACAGCAATGACAGCAATCATTGCCATGAAGTAACGTCAGTTTACTGAGGTGAGAATCAGGCCCCTGAAGAAAAATAACCCAATTTATCATCACCTTGCAGTTACTTCATTATTTTGTTCTAACGCAAGGGTTTGCAAAGTACTAAATAAATCAAAATGAGAAATCATTGCTGTGAAGACAATGCAAGGACAATGAAGAATTGAGCCCAAGACTGAGGGGGAGAGACTTAAGGAAAGATATGAAGCACTGAAGCACTGAGGAGAGACGGAGGAGTAGAGAGTCCACACAGGAGTCACAGGAGTAAAGCAGGTTTTATAGCAGGGAAGACAGACCTCTGAGCCTCTGACAATCCTTCATTTCATACAGCTTTGTTTTTTATAGCGTCTTTCTTTCCTAAGGCTGTGAGCTTAAGACTTTGATTTATACTTCAGACCTAATTTTTTCCAACCTTGAAATGTAGGAAAGAAAATGTAAAGGTTTGTCAAAACAACTGCAGGGAGGCTGTAATGCAGCCTTTGCTTCCCACCTCCAAAGCAGAAGGTATTTCAGGCTCAGAAGGCAGCACAAATATGAGATGTTCAAGACTGAGTTCCCCCAGCCATTGAGATCCAATGCTTCCGGTTGGTGTGAGACATTGCTCTTTGCTAGGTGGTGGAGAAAAGTAATGGTATGGTATCAAAAAGCCTGCATAGAGTTATCACAGGAACTCAAACCTGTGTATTCTGGTGCAAAAAAAAAAAAAAAAAAAAAAAAAAAGAGGAAGTTAATGAAGTTAATGTATTAAGACAACCTGATTCTGTTCTCCCCTCAAGATAATCACAAAACCTGTGCATATTTTTGGGGATGCAGGTATTAAAAGAAAGGGTCTGAACTGAGAGATGGAGAGACTTCCCAACAGCTTTATTTCAAATGTTGAATCAAGCCTGTAGGCAAGAAGACATGAGGAACATCCATACCCACACCAAACCTAGTTTGCAGTGTCCACGTTAGCAGAAGCTTCATTGCTTTAAAAACCTTCATGGGTTGAACATGTAACTACTCTGAAGCAGTACCCTATTGGTATCTACTGCTACCAGTCTGGGTACTTCACACCATAGTTTCACATTCATCCCACCTAACTTCAAGGACCTAAAGAGCATAATCACTGAAGAGAGTTATCAATGAACAGACACAGGTGTCTCCAGAGGGCAATTCAGCCCACGCAGGACACCAATTGCCTGCTGAAACCAACCATCTCATTATCTGTAGGGGAGCACAGGTTAAGTACACTCCAAGTTCAAGCACCTCAGTTAAGTTTCTAAAGCTTGATGGAAAAAATCCTCACGTAAGAGTCTTTCAAAGACCCTTGTGGCCACTGGAAATAATCATAGATTTCAACGGGCTCTGGGTCAGGATTTAACTTCATCCTATTTTGGTAATAAAAAAGTCAAATGCAGCCTTAAGCATTTAAGAAAAAACAAAAAGATGGAATTTATTACACAGCTGAGAAAGTGAAAGCTTGCAATATCCCCTGGTAGGATATATAACACTGTTTTCAGAATTCTCCCTTCTCCCTCTTAGATACCAATCCAAGATTTGAAGACCAACTTTACAAAAAATAGTCTGCCATTCCACTTCACAATCAAACATGATTTCCTTTTTTTTTTTTTTTAAACACCTTTTGTCAGGTGCCAACTTTTCTGAGTTACTCTTAAACGCAGTCATTGTAAACAGAGCTAAAACCCATCTACTCTTATTATCTCACGACACCATAAATTGCCCTGCTAGTAATAATAACAGCAAAAACACTGCACTATTCTTGCTAACAATCCCCTGCTATCACCGAAATCGGTAGGTCATGTACGCAAAGGCACGAGCAGACTTTGGCCACAGCAGCGTATTAGGGAATACATCGGTAAAACGAAAGCTACCRTCTACACACAGTATCAGACATACATAGCTACAGTTAATTATAGGGTTTTCAGGCACTGCAGTAATACAGATATCTGAACCAGAATCCCATTTGTCAAAGTGACAAATAAATAGAGAACATAAAAACAGCGTAGCAAGACAAGCACTAAACCCTGCTGTGGAACAGAGAGAGGCCATAACCCAGCCAGACAGGGGAATGATGCCCGTGCAGATCTGTGGGACAGGGAACCCTCAGCACGTCAGCTGCCCACCCATTGCAATAAGAAAACTTTTATGGAGGAACTAGAGAAAAGGTTGGGAGCTGGCTTTGGTTATAAAGAGGTCCTGCTTAGAGTAGGAAAACCTTCAAGGTACCTCTCTCAGTATATAGTAGCTGTGCTGTTAAGGATTTTAACAGGGGCCAGGTGAGAGCTGGTAACTCAAGAGTAACAAAAAGGGTAGGGGGGAGTAGAAGAGAGAAGAGGCCATGAGCAGTCCTGCAAACGAGAACAGCCTGCTTATTCCTGATGTGACTGGGAAGAGGGAAGCAGTGGAGGGATACAGAGAGAGCTGGTGACATGATCAAGGGGACAGGTTAAGGAAAAGACCTTTCTAGAAGCTTCCCAATGTCTACGAGGAAGGAAGACCACAGTTACCAAGATGAGAAAAACAGTTGCTACAGTAATTGAAATGGGACACAACTAAAGCTGCATTTCAGGCCTTGTTTATGTATATGACGTGGAAAAGATGTGTTTTGCAGCAGGAATCAGAAAGATTTAGACATTGGTCAAATAAAAGCAACTACAGAAATGTCTCGGTCAGGAACAGTGCTTCAACCTAACAGATCGGATTTTGTCCATACTGGTCTAGTAAAGCAGCAGCAGGGTGGCAATAAAGATTAATCCATCTGTGGCTACATGGAGCTAGGGCTGGCAGCTAGATAGCTCTGAAAAGGTGTCAGAGAAACTTAGATGTTCTCCTGAACGTGGGTCAGATAGTGGGAAGCATCAGCTGAGAGATGAAGCAGAATTCATGCTTGTAAATGCTGTTACCTCAATGCAAGGTCTGAGACAAAGAGAGGAGTAGGTGGGAGAGAGTCCTGGGGAACCCCCTCACCGCAGTGGAAGGAGGGTGAGAGGGGTTCTGCTAACAGGGCACCCAAAATAGCAGGGCATTAAGAAGGCCAGAAAGGGAGGTCTATGGCTTTCTATGGCTTAGATGTATTTGATCCTAGGAATGCAGCTTGGATAACATAACCTTTGGGATCTATTTTAGATGTAGATAAGTTTTAAAGACACCTACGTATATTCTTTATTAATATAGGTATTTCACTGCTTTTTGCCAGTGCAAATGGCTTTCATGAGCACACTCCAGACTGCCATACTTGCTCATGTAGCTTTTAATAACCAGGCAGAAGCTAAAGTAAAGAGTAGCCACAACCAGTCTTTTTCCCTGCAAAATCCTCATGTTGGGAAGAAAGAAATTTGTCAGAAACTGAACTTCTATGCATCACTCACTTCCATTTGTACCAATACTTGCTTCTGCTGTTTGGTAATTGCTTTCTTGCCCTGCACAGTAAAGAGAAAAGAAGCCCGATAATGCCACCCACAGGTGTACAGGTTTATTGCTGCAATGAATTTTGAGATAGATTTTCTTATCTTGCAGTTAACTGGAATGTTAATTCTAACATGATAGTGACACTTAGGTTCTTCTGAATTCACCTGCACTTGTGGTCAGAACTACAATGCCTGCACTTGTTCTGTACTGCTTTGTTAGAGAGCTTATGGTTTTATTGTGCAGCTGGCTTATTTCTACTACAAATAATTTGGAAAAAAACAGGTTACAAAATAGAAATTAAAAATAAAAATCATCCCATCTGCACTCAACAATATGCAGATCTGGTGAAAGTATTTCAAATAATAAATAAAATAGAATACTTTGGGTAGTAAGGGACCTTTAAAGGTCATCTAGTCCAACCCCCCTGCCATGGGCAGGGACATCTTCAACTAGATCAGGTTGCTCAGAGCCCCGTCCAACCTGACCTTGAATGTTTCCAGGG
>JAYKAV010002838.1:487680-516065 GCA_035582835.1 Phoebastria nigripes | reverse complement strand
ATAGAAGGCCACTAGGTTGGTCAGGCAGGACTTGCCCTTGGTGAAGCCATGCTGGCTCTCTCGAATCACCTCCCTGTCCTCCATGTGCCTTAGTATAGCTTCCAGGAGGATCTGCTCCATGATCTTCCCAGGCACAGAGGTGAGACTGACTGGCCTGTAGTTCCCCAGGTCTTCCTTTTTCCCCTTTTTAAAAATGGGGGTTATGTTTCCCCTTTTCCAGTCAGTGGGAACTTCACCGGACTGCCGCGACTTCTCAAATACAATGGATAGTGGCTTAGCAACTTCATCCGCTGGTTCCCTCAGGACCTGTGGATGGATCTCATTGGGTCCCATGGACTTGTGCACCTTCAGGCTCCTTAGGTGGTCTTGAACCTGATCTTCTCCTACAGTGGGCGGCTCCTCATTCTCCCAGTCCCCGCCTTTGCCTTCTGGGGCTTGGGCAGTGAGTCTCGAGCACTTGCTGGTGAAGACCGAGACAAAAAAGTCATTGAGTACCTCAGCCTTCTCCATATCCCGGGTAATCAGGTCTCCCGTTTTGTTTCGGAGAGAGCCCACATTTGTCATCTGCTTTAATTAAAAACATACAACAGGCACATTTTCATAGTATGTAGCATATTTCGCCTCATTTTATTTTGCCATTCCTAGCTCAGAGATCCTTCAACTGTGATGACAAGGATTGTAACAACATAAGAGTTCGTCACAGAATAACACAAAAGCCATCTGAAATAAATGTTTAATCTTTAGGTATGACAGAAGCAGGGAGAGTTCTGCTTACAAATACCATACTCATCCTCTGTCTCGTTTCCTTTATCCATGCTTATTAAGAGTGTTGGAATGGAAACAACATTTTCAATAATTGTTACCTGAACATTAAAATAGGATTTTATGTTTAAGGTAAAAGGGATTATAGCATATTTATCAGCTTATTCTTCCTTTCTTTCAGAGCCATAGGACTCCAGAGCACACAGTGTAGTGGAAAGGCTCAAGATCAGATTGCACTGCAGGGGAGGAGACAATGTTTTCTCTTATACGTGATCTCTCTCAGAAGCAACTAAGGTAGGCCACTCAGGGGAGATAAAGCCCTGGCACTCTGCATAGGTATATTATATCTCACAGCTGGAATTAGTTTATAGCCTATCTCCTAGCTAGATTCAGAAGAGCGAGCTCTGAATTCAGCAGGATGTATGACGGCTCTGTGCGCCATAAATCCTTCTCGTATTCTGCTGCACCTCAGACCCTTACAAAAGATCAACTTATCTGAATTCTCTAGGGTTTTCCATCAGTATGGACTGAGGCTGCAGACATAGGTTCCCTTACAGAAAAACTTGTAGGAGTCAAAAACACAGAGAAAATGGGTAAATATGGGATTTGGTACTGCAAATATTTTGCTGAAAAATGGACTAGTCCTAACCAAAGTGTATTCATTACATGAAACATGAATGGTATATGCGAGATTATCTTGGATGTCCACGTCAATTGAATAATTTAAGAAAGTCAGTAAGGGAAATTTTCCATATTGAAAAAAAAATTGAGCACTGACTTGTCTGAAACATATCAAGTAAGCATGAGAATTCAAAGATAAGCTATAGCGTCCTGCACTTCATTTCATGTTAGACATCTTATCGTTTTCTTGTACACAATTGTAGATATGGCACCTACATTCCAAAGTCTATATTTCAGCACAGTATTAGTATCATCCTATTTTACATATAGCAGTAAGTCTTCGTACATTCATTGCACATATAATCATTTACCTTATTTTAACTTATTTATTGTACAGAACATACATCAGCTGAGGCCAGATTCAAGATTAGAGACACGGAGTAAAGAACATGAAACTGTTCTATCCTAAGCTCTTCCTAGACATGCTCGCACTTTATTGAAGTTCATCAATACTCTTATTTAAAGACCCTGAGCTCTTGAGGAAGCACTGTCATGTTAAAAGCTTGCTATCACTGCTCGTACCATAGATGAGAAGTTATTTCTAACACCTAACCACTCTCCAAGTTATCCAATCTCATGGAAATCAAAGGCATCATGTAGCGTCTTTAAATAGTTGAAGGAAAAAAAAAAAAAAACCTTGGGTATTTAAGTAAATGGATTTTTTTTTCCTCATTAAAACCTATATTTAAATACTTTCAATCTTATCTTAATTATGTACAAGGTGACACACTTCCCTTTCACAGTCACAGCCCCAGGGGACAAAGCACGCATAATGTTATGTTGGGAACTGACAGCCCTATAGCTGGGCCAGTGCTGGGTGCTGCACAGCTCTCAGGCTGCAGCTGCAGACATGCGTGTCTCCAGCTCACAGGGTATGGACAGGCATGAATTAAGCAGAACAGGGAGCTGAATCCGGCTTTCCAACTGAAAACCTCTTTGGAAGAGTAATAAACGGTAATGACTTTGTACAGCCACAGCAGAGCAGTGCCTTAATTTTAGTCTCTATACATTGCCCAGTCTCTGATATAACAGCAACTCCAGATGTTCAGAAGAATCACACAGCACTTGTGACACAGAACAACCCAAGTATTCCAGCTCAACCAACTCAAGCTGTCCCCCAAAACAAGCATGTTTATCTACATTTCTCTTTATGCAGTCATTAGAAGAAAAACCTTATTCAGTTTAAAGATTCAATAACAATACAAGACCATTCAAACAGTTTTCCATCAGAAGTGCTGCATTTGTTGTCATACTGTTGCCATGTAGGATTTCACCAAGCAGATGATGATAACATATCTCACGACAAGTAAGACCAAAACACCCTCCAGGCAAATTTATGGAAATCCTCACTCACAGGCAAGTGTGGTAAAAATGCATCAGGCTAACTTCAGAAACAGTGAGGGATCTGATCCTCAGTAAACTTACTTTCAAGGCAACAGCTATCTGGGTGATCTTGAGGACACGTTATCTGACAGCATGATTGGATTGTGCTGATGTGAACAACTACCCGTTCGGTGCTTTTGCTCGACTGGACTGTCATTGAGTAAGTGTCAGCGTACATGGACTGTTACGTTTATGCCTCCATCCATCATAACCAGCACTGCTTGCTGACTTGCTAAAGAAAATGTGTTTCGCCAGGAAAATACCAGAGAAAGCAAATGCTGATTCATTGGATGATTTGGGTGGCGATAGAGACTGTCAAAGTGAGTTTGCAACTGGAGAAGCTGAAAAGGTTGGTGCATCTGGAGACACATCCAGACCTCCTGAATCTGGACAGTAATTCTCCAGGGAACAAAGTTCTCCCTGATGGTCTCCCCATGAGGAACAATAGCACAGGGTCTCCCTTCCTCCACAGAAAACCCTTCTGCATTTGGCCCTCGATGAGGGCGAGGATGTGCTACACAGGGCACCACTGTTAAATAGCCCAGACCTCACTGAAAGCAGTGTTACACAAAGCTCTCACCTACTCACAGATTTTCCCTCCCCTGGACACAGCCTGCATCCAAACACTAAGACAACATAAAAACCGCAACCGTGTGAGTTCATGACTCTGCCACAGGAGAAGAGAGGGGCAATCCGAGTCAAAAATTTGAAACATTTAAATAGGGTAGCCATAGGTTAAATCTCTAAGGATCTTCAGAAAATCCAGCATACCTCTGCCTGAAATTGGACACTCAGTAATTAAGTTTTCAAATATATACCCTATACCCATATCACAGCTAAATCTTCATACATCTAAAAGAAACACTAAGTTGCAACAGAGGAACACCAGCCCCTCAGTGTGCCACAATACGTTGCAGGCTCCGAGACAAATAATGGCAAGTGCTAAGGGCTGTGCGATGGGAAAAAGCTCACAACATGGAACCGGAGCTTTGCAGCACCTACTGGAAATGATATTGTTGCATGTTGGCAGAAGAGAGCTACTCAGAAAAACAATAATTAATTCCTGCTAGAAATCTTCAGATTGGTACCATTTCCTTTGGGTTCGACAGGAATGGTACCAAGGAAAAGAGATAATAAAAAAAAAAAAAAAAAAAAAAAAAAAAAAAACAACACAAAAACAAAAAACAAAACAAAACAAAACAAAACAACCATGAAAGTTTGACCAGAAGAGGTTGTGAGTCTCCTCCCCAGGAGCTAATAATACTCACACATCACAAGACTCTGCTTCAGACGGAAAAGCAGCACAGGGACCCACAGGAGGAAGGCTAGCCAACTTGCACCAGTGCAGGCATGTTGCTAATACCCATACCATAGGAGATACGGCTGCTGATCGTCCAGCAAGCCTAGAGTCTCCTCTTGCTCCCTCACTATTATGTGTCAAGTGCCTACACTCTCCAAAGGTTCAGAAGCAGAACTAAAAAAAAAAAATCCTACTTTGCTTTCCATATATTTAGAGCTAAATCCACTTCAGCTAAGCTACAATTTTCTGTGAGCTTCCTTCGCTGGCAGCCTTGCTTTGAAACAGCTCCTCCCTCTGCAGCTCCTCCTGCCACATGCTCCCAGCCACCCGCTCCCAGCTCTTAGCTGTTTCTTCAGATGTGGGCTGAACTGAACTGGGCAACAGACTAAAGACAGGGATTTAAAAGTGACCACTACTTTCAGCAGCTTATTTTTCAGCCAGATGAACTCCAAGCACAGCTCACAACCAGAGGCATGCCACAGGGTTAAGAACAAGCACATGGGAAGTACTCCTCCGTGACCTGCCACAGCCTTCAAAGCAGAAGCTTGCAAAATTACACTCCAACAGAGACCCAGCAGGACGTCGCAATCACGTAACACAAAGATTTGCAGTGGGGCATTTTAAAAGCACCACAGGGATCCTATCCTGGACCAACACCAACTCCACAGGGAACCAGGCACTGTTTGCACCAGCAAGGAAAACCTGCAAAAGTACGCTACTGATACACTTTGCTGGACTGAAAGAGAATTACAAATATTATTTGCTCCACTGGAATATCAAAAAGGAAACCCGGCCAGTGCTCCAATGAGAAACAGATAAATACCTGGGCAGTTGTCCAGCAAGTGTGCAGCTTGGATTCATCTGCAGAGAACCGATGATAGAAACCTTCAAGCATAAATCCCTTTTTCAATTAGTAATAAACCAGGAAAATTATATTTAGGGGAAAAAATCTCAAAAAGTTTTCTTCTGCAAACCCAGTTTGCCATAGCATGGATGGGACAACATAAACCATAATGCACAAATATTGAGTCTGCTGCATCTGCCAAGCCCACACAGCGGCTCTCAGAAGCATGAAGAAAGTCACTAGCAGCAAAGGTTGACAACGTGAAGGTAACAGGTCAGGAAAAACACTTCAGAGCACATTGYAGGGGCTGGTTTGCTTCACCCAGCCTGTCAGAGTACTCACACCAGGGCAYGTAGCAACAAGCTAAGCTTCCATCCACTTTCCTTCCGTAAAGTACACCTATATAACCTTAAGTAATACCAGTTTACCTACCAACTCTTGGTCAATACTTTCTGAGTTCACTCCAGCAGCTGACTGACTTGACTTCTTTCTTAATAAGCCCCACATGAGCTCAGTATTGCTCACGTGCTCCCTCCCTTTCCTTCCAGCAAGGCAGGGTTTGGCCCTGAGCAGGTTCAGCTGTGCTTGCCCCTACCTCACCCAAGAAACACAGCACCACAGCCAGGAAAAGACCAAACAGAAACACATCTCATGCTCTCCAGGAGGATATTTAAGCCTATAGAGTGTTTTTTCACAGAGGTCAGGATAGACTGAAGGAAGATCCTCACCTGACACAACTAAAATCAATAGAAGTCTTTGTACTGGCTGCCCTGCATAAAGAATTAGGTCAGAGACTCAGCCTTAAAAATCATTGGGATGGAACAGAACGATTTGGGGAAATAACTGCTCCCAACCACAATCAAAGTTGAAATTACACTAAATTTAAGTAGATGAGCAAGAGACGTAAAACTGTATTTCAGCTGTCTCCGCTCAGTTGTTCCCACCACCATCCAGAGCAGAGGCAGGGAGCAGCAGAGCAAGTCGCACTGGCCCTGTGGTTTTGAGAGGTTAGAGGGAACCACCACAGCTGCACTGAGCTGAATACCGGTCCAAAGAAAGCCACACTCATCACTTGCTGCTTGCAGCTCCTTTGTGTTTTTAACCTAAGTTCTGGAAAACAAACACAAAATATATTAGAACTTCCATATTGGGGAGAATAATATTGAGGAGAATACTTTCTATGTTAGCTCATACCTTCTGGAAAAATGTGCTGTTCCAGCTCAGGAACATGACTGTTTTCTTCTCATTTTGATGCTTGAAGCCAATAATATTGTGGAAAAGATTAAGGCTCAGTTTTCCCTTCTTCAGGAGGTCACAGGTATCACTAAATTGTCAGTCAGTGTTGAGATGAGACACCTGTGCAGTACACTGAGGAGATGCAAGGGCTGACGCATTAATTAAAATCTTATCCATTATTTTGGAATTTGCTTTGGAGCTTTGCTCAGCTTTGACCCAGATACCATTCTTTAGCACTTCAGTGAGGCCACAGAAAGAGTTTCTGAAAGACTCCCATGCACTCTCTGTGCTATCTGTGCTACAGGCGTTGAAGGAAAGGTTGTGTAGCCCAAAGACTTCAAGATTCCCAACCCCTGCAAGGCTTTCCAGGGAGGGAACAGAAACTCCTTGCAAGGACAAGAGTGACATATCTGCCCATTGGACTCTACGCTCCAAGAGATGTGCTCCCTCCCAGGACCCCACTCCAACACGGCAATGAACAGCTGCTGTGCTCAGTCCAGAAACAAACACTGCCTCGAGTTCTTCCTCAGCATCGACACCACTGGTGCCGTCAGGGGACACCTTCATATGTAACCAGGCTGGGGATTCAGGCAGTGTTCTCATGCCCTTTCCTGGCAAAAGACAAGATTCAGGCACAGATAGATGCACCCTTGATAAATGCATGGTTGCAGAGGGTAGTTTTGACCAAATTTGATCAAAGCTGGAGTGCACTTCATAAAGAAACGAAAGAAATCTTTGCCTATTGCTGCTCTAGTGAAGGGGTTAGCAATAATGAAGTACGATAACAAGGAAGAGAAAAAGTCCACAGGCAGCTAAAAATGATGGTGGACTCAGCAAGAACCTAAAAATCTGTTGGATAGATTTGTCCCTAATAGGAATAAGAAGGGAGTAAATAGCTTGTCCCATCAAGCATCCTTGATGTCTGTGTACTAATGCAAGAACTAATAAACAACCAAAATTCTGAATACATCAGGAAAACAGAGGGTGGTGATTCAAATTGGAGAGGTACAGTGTTTAGATGTGTGTTTGCAAATCAGCTAGCCCTGTTATACAAAAAGGCTGAAGAAACTTCAGGATCATTAGTGGTTGCTTTGGAGCAGGAGGATGAACCAGATGGCCTCTTCACCTTTCTGTCAGTGAATATAGTTGTTTTATGTAGGGTCTGGGCTGAGATACTGTGCATGTGCAGGTAGGTAGATTCTGCTCCTGGAGAGAAAGTTAAGGTGTCAAGGAAGCTAGGAATTGTTGTATCTACACAGCCTGCTGTAAGATTGTCCCTTACATGGCACCTTACCATTGAGAAGTAATATTCAAACAGAGAAAAGACTATTATTCGCAGCAGATACCTGCAGTTGTTCATCAAAATCCCAAAGAAATGTCTTTTCCAAGCTTCCCAGTAAGAAGAGCAGAAATACAAAAAACATTTATTAAAAAACCACTTAAGGGAAGCTTACTTTATTTGATTTTTTTAACAGACAGATATGAGGCTGGATTCCTTGAAATTGTTGTGGGGGGTTTTGAAAATTCAGCTTCAATTCAGTTGATACCATTTCCTCCCCAATTAAACAAGGATTTATTGGATAGTGCTCAACACATCCAAAAAGAAAACAGTACAAAAAGCCCACAGCTTTGGGGCATTGCATGTTTTTTTATGGCATTTGCACACAGAGAGGTTTGTTTCAGCATTTCTTTCAAGTTGAGAACATTTAAACTCTAGTCTGAGACTTGGGGATGTTCAGTGCCACCTTTGTCACTTCTGTTTATTCTTGCTATTCATACAATAGTCTCAAATCTTACTAAACTTGCTTTCCCTTTTATGAGTTTGAACTTGCCGTTTTTTTTTTTATAAATATCTTCCCATTCTTCTATAAAATCACAGGATAAAGCAGTCATTATTTTTATCATGACCCTTCCTTTCCAAAACAAGTGTGGCTAATCTTTCCAAAGCAAGCATGCCTAATCTTTCCAGTCTCTCTTCAAGGGAGTGCATTATCATGACCCAATTATTCCTGAGAAAGATAGCTGGGAAATTTCTATCTATCAGGATGGTTTGCTCACAGAAAACACAGTTATCACAAAAGCAGGAAAGCTTCGGTATCACTTAGAATGGTTTTCTGTATGAAAATTCAGATCAGATATTTCCTTGTCGATCAGCTTGATGGGATCTTGTTTGTTGCCCCATTCTGTTCCTAACTGGATAAATGCAGAACTGCATTAACCCGAGGTGTGCGCATGATGCATGGGGACTGTAGGTCATATATTCATTTCAAAAGGGCAGACTACTGTTTTCGTTTACATTTTCTGACTTTTACTTTGAATTCCCCAGATAAACAACAGTAAATCTCATGGAATTTCTTGAAGTAAAATGAAGAGAAAAGGAAAGAGCGATCAGTGCCGTTCATCTCCACGCTTTTCCACCATGCTAAATGTTCTGACATGAGGATGGGATCCAATCTCACCGGTCTGTCCCAGGTAAACAAGGTGTTGTCCACTGACAGGCTGTCTGCTTGGACAGAAGGATTTACTAGGTCTCAGCAGAGCTTTGACTAACTCTATCTGCTAGGAGGTTTTTGAAAGTTTTTCACATTGCAGTGAGTAAATTTGGGATTATAGCGGGGAAGTTTCTCTGTTCTGACTTTAAACTAGGCATGTTGCAATCCAATAAAAGCCACAAACAAATAGACACTCTTCACAAGTCATATAACCCCTATTGAATTGCTGTGACATTAATGAAACTGCCTTCTGGAGAGACTAGAAAGTTTGACATAAACGTGGCCAATCTCAAAACAATATCAGGGTATTTTAAAGATGAATTTTCCCATTTACAATCCAGCAGCACAGCCTCCTGCGAGAGATTCAGCTCCATGACTCACCCCCAGGGACCAAAATGGTAAGCTCTCTATCCATGAAAAATGGATGTACGTTTTACCCAGCTTCTGAACACTGAATGACCATGCATTTTACTGAAATGGTATTTCTTTTTATAACTATGTAACAGCTTAAGGGGGAAGAAAAAGAAGGAACCCAATGCTGTCACTTTGGAAAGCTTTTATTGTAATCAACCTTACAACGCTTTTTGTTATACGGTACAAAGAATGTTTAATCTCTCTTGGCTGGCACATTCCCTCCAGGGTTTTACTGCTTAAAATGGGAGCTTTCGCTTCGGCTGTGGCGAAAATAGTGTCAAACCCCATTGTGAGGCACCGCTTTTACTCTGGATTCATTTGGGAAGTTCTGAAGACTCAATGACTTCATGAGATGTGGGAAAAAAATAGGATTGCTTTTGAAGAGGGATCATATATTTCCTATACGTTTTGCTTCCCATGAATACAGCCATCTCTAAAATGTGTTTCATTTTGCTGTCGCAAATCCTTGCACAGTTTGTGGTTTGAATGATTTAAAAAAAAAAAATGAGCTAAGATTTCCATAACACTTGTTCTTCATAAAATTTCCCCAAACACTTTCTGGATGTGCCGTCTCAAGGCATTCCAGGTAGGAAGGGAGGAGGCAGCAGAGGTCTTGGAGCGAAGCCACTGAGCTAACGCTCAGAAGTGCTGAGCTGTTTGTAGAACTGAAACTTCAGCTTTTTCTTCTTTTTTTCATGTTGGTTTAAAGGGAAGTGAAACAGTTGTACATAATGAGCTCTGGCCTGAATATTTTCTAAAGCTCAGGCCAAATTCAACCTCTGAGTTTTGGAAAAGGTTATTAGAAAGTTACAATGCAAGAAATTCCTCTGTACTTCCAAATTTTTGTCAGGCCTACAGACTGACAGATGGAAACTTCCCAAGAGGATTTAGTTTTGTTCCCAGAGAGCCAAACAAGCAATTTCCATCTGGATGACTTCATTGCAATTGGGAGAAGTAAAGAGCGCACAAGAAGAAGCGTAGCTCTTGACTGAAGCGAGCACGGGGTGAAGCACCACGTAGTGAGCAATGTGTATGTCCTGCACCAGAAACCACAGACACCTCTTCTGTTTAGAGAAGTCCCATGAAACCACATAAATTCATTTATCTTATTACATTATTGTCTCTACTCACCATAGCATCAGTTTCCAGGCTAAAGAGGACATTTCAGATAAACATGCAGACTGAATCTCTGTATCCACCTGAGGCCAAACGAAGTTAAGCTTGTATTTTCAGTCTCTGCCAGAGAGGCATAAAAAGGGGTATCATAGATAGAAAAGTAAATGTGTTGAGTTGCATTAACAGCCAGCTGCCCACTGTGAAGATGTATTGCTGGGACTTAATGCCTTCATCCTATGTGAGACCTTGACAATGATGACAGAGCTTTGTTTATGGTTTGGCTTTCACAGATAAATTTCTTCTCATTGCCAAAGAATGAAAAGATTTTTTTTCTTTATTTATTGCTCAGGAAGAAATATTTAGTTTATAAGTGGATGTAACTGCTATCTTAATTGTTGTACTTAACTTAAAATGCATCCAGAATAGATTGCCAGTAATAGAGCCCCCAGAACTGTATTTCAGTAGCAACTAGAAACCAGTAGAAATGGTGTACTTCTTTGGCTAGCTATATTTATGAATTGCTGAAATATAAAATACATTAAAGGGTTACAGTATCTCTGCAGCTTTCTCAGCTGTATATTGTGCAACTCCATCTGTGGACCCCAACTCCAGTACAAGGTGATGAGCCTTGCACCCTGGGTTGAAGAGGCTGTGTTTCGTGATGAGTTAGGAAAAAATATCTTGTTATTCCAAACAGAATAGAAGTGAAAATACTTCAGTCAAATAACAGAAATACTTCCACAAATTCTACTAAAAATAGGTGAGGTTTTCAAAGGAATCCAAAGAGCTACACGTCTCTTTTTTTTCCTGACTTTCTATTCAGGCTGAGGCTCGTAACCCCTTTGGTGCCTCTGACTGTCCAAACCAAGGCTGCTGTGCTGTCACTGCTGGGCTGGGTGACAGATGTCCATTTGTGCAGCTCCTGGTGAGGTCAGTGGGGAGGGTCCTGACAGGTCCTGTGGAAGGACTATCATCTTCACAAGACTGTCCTGCAGGTCAGAGAGAAACTGCGCCGCTTGTCCTCCTTGTGTGGGTGAGTCCTGCACGGGGAATAGCAAATAACCAGAGTGAACATGGTATCTGACAGCCCCGTGGCTGAAAGGTTTTGGCACACACTAGTCAGGAAACATTTCTGCATGTGTCACATACAGGGTGTCAAAGCCAAGCATGCAATTTTCTGTCGGTGTACAAATGAAAAAATAGGTCATAAAATAGGTCAAAAATAAACCCCCTATGCTGGCTAGTTCCTCATTCAGTATTTTGATCAATTCTGATTGAGACTTTTATGGATTAAAGGAGAATGGATAAAAAGTGGACATAAGAGAGACTGTGTTGGAAAAGCTCTCATTTCTCTGATAGGTGTTAGATAGTAAATAATCCATCTTGGAGAAGCTTTGGGGGGCTGGAGACCTTTCTGATCTGCCAAAGATGTTTCTTAGTTTTGTGTTAGATATAAATGCAGAAGGCAGGTCACATTTATGCTGCTGCTCTGTTTGTAACCTTCCAGATGATAGATAATTACTCATAAATGTGTCCTACAGATGCTCCAGGGATCCATCTGCACGCGTCTGACTGAGAGTAGATGGTTCTGGATGGGTTCAGAAGAGACCAGAGCTGTGTGAAGAGTGGTGGAGTTAGGGGATGCTTAGTAATTCGATTCTGCAGTCTCTGAATGGAAAATAATAAAGCGATGATAATAAGGCTATTGATATAATCACAGTTCCTTTGGAAACCAAACAATTGTACAGCTGTGGAAAAGCAGGGAGCTGGCTAAGTGGGGGCAGCCAGCCCACCCTTCAGCTGCAAAACAGCATCACCTATGGCCACAGTGGGCCTGAAACACGCTTGTCCAACCTATAAAAAATTCCACCGTCTCCTTAATGATATATCCCAGGGCTTCACTATCTTTTTTTACTGGAAGGTGTATTTTTCTTTACACCCATCCTCAGTCATCCTCACCCTTTGTTACAACTGAAGTCCACCATTTTTTGGTCTAGTCCCTATGGCAATGGTGACCACGCTGATTACTCTTGAAATTAAACTCAGCTCTGCTGTGGCAGCCGCAGACTGCAGCCTCCTCAGCAGATGGGCTAGCCTGGCAGAGCCTGCAGAGAGCGCAGGGAGCAAGAGTGGTGAAGTGAGATGCATAAGGTGTGTGGAGGTGGGAGAAGAGAGCGTATGATCTTCTATTTTGACTGGTTGGAGACAACCAGAGAAAGAAATGATCCCCCAAATCATCCAGGATAAGTTAGGGCACTATACTGCTTTCTCTGAAATTAATAGTGAGGCTTGCAATTAATTCAACACAGAGGCTTTTGCACTGAGCATCATTTCTCTGCTGCTGGAGAGAATTGCTCTGCAATTTTCTGGAGAAGGAAAACTCCATAGCTGAGACAAAGCACATAGGTGGGCAGCCAGATGTGATAAAACTACAGGGAGCCAGCACAGGGAAAATAAGAACCATCACATGCAGGACTTAGAAATGGAATAAACAAGTTATTTTTACAAGCTGGAAATGAACATATAACTCCAGGGATGAGGAAGAATGCAACATGAAACAGCATTGGCAGCTCAGCATATTACATTGCTATTAAAAAAAAAAAAAAAAAAAAAAAAAAAAAAGAGGCAATGAAAGCAGATGGGAATAGCAGAACCAAAGCACCTCAGAGTTTTATTTAACCACAGGAGAAGTATTTTGAGAAGCAGAGAAGACAGTACGGTGGTATCTATAGTTATGTATTCTGCCTTCTGCACACTCCATGGTAATGGGAGATGTGACCCTGTAATCTGCTGCAGAAGTGCTGGTCATTTTATGCTGCCATTAAGATGCAGAATGAGAGCTGCTCTTTCTCTCTCATGGACACTTATACAATTTTTCTTTCTTTGCGGTTTTGGCCAATCCACACTAAAAGTCAATTGGACTGCAGTTTTCTTTGTCCGTCAGGATGGAAAAATTGGACTGATTCCTCTGAGAAGTAAGAAAGCCAAGTATTAATTATCGTAAGGTGGAGTTGCAAAGTACCAGTTGGCTCAGCTCTTTTCCTTCATTTTTCAGCTCACACTAAGTCCTTGAATCTGTTATGGCTTACTCCATTGCATGGAATAGCACATCATTCGACATTATTAAGCATGGCCAAAAAGATTCTTAATATTAAAAATAAGCAGCAAAAAGTGAGAAAGCATTTCTTCACTTGTGTTTTATGATWTGCAACAGAAAATTTTGCAATGAACCACAGCTCTTTGTCACTTGGAATAGTTCTAATGTTGTTGCTGTTGTATTTTTCCACTACAGCGAAATCACTGGTATTACCCTTGAAGCATCTAAACAGCTCAGGTCAGGGGACCAGACCTTTTGCAGGAGTAAGGTACTATATCTACACCAATTTAAATACATCCAGTGTACCGATCTGATCCCACGGTCATACTTGTAGGAATAACTTTCCTGCAATACTTAAGTAGCTACTGATGGACACTGGATGGCCACGTGCTGGAGACTGGCAGTCAGGAGCATGCACAGGTTGTCATTGACATGCATGAAGCAGCTGTGGGTACGAGGGAAGATGAGCACTAGGATGTTGGCAGTTGGTACTAGCATAGGGCTCTAAATTAGAAACTTAGAGAATCATTTGGCTTTTCCCATCCCCTTGTCAAGAAACATATCTTTTGTTTTTCAATACATGGAAGAAGTTCAAATGAGCACACACCACTGAGAAGACCCAAGCCCTTCTCCACAGACTAGACCTCAGTGAAAAATAACCTGTAAGGTCAGAAGCAGAGCAGCAAGCACTGGGGTAGCTGGGTCCACTCTGGGCCCTCTGAAGGACTCCTCAATGTTAAGCCTTTGGAAGTTGTCTCTCCTGATAAGCAGAGGCAGCAGGCTGCATTATTGTACCCTCTCCCAGCCACACTCAAGTGTTGGCCATTGAAAATGACTATCCCAAAAATAAAACAAGATCTCATTAAGGCTCACATGCACTTGCTCTTCAGATTCATAGCATCAATTATTCCACTTGCCTGTAATGGCTTCAGACTCTTTTATCTTTCTCTCAGTGGATTTCTCTGCTGCTTTGCATTTAAATTCACCTTGCCTTCATAAAAGCACAGTCAAACTGTAAGCAATAAATGAGCCAGACAAAAACAAACATGCTGTTGTTTTCTGGGCTTTCTCTGCAGTCCCAAGCAAAGGATGTTTCTATACCCCTTTGGGAAAGCCATCCCACTCTGCCCATGCTGAATAACTAAATGGGTAGGATTGTACCAGCCACCTGCTCCTCAGCCTTCGAAACAGCAGGAAAATCCCACCTATCCATAAATATTTGTTACGATGATAGTTCTGAAAATAAAGTAGGCTGGAACATTCCCTATCAGGCCAGGCTGCAGTATCCAGCTTTCTTATACCAATTACTGTCTATTTGACATGCTTGATGCTCTCTTCATTAATGGGATGAAAGGTTTTATGGGATAATAACCTACTWCCAGTGAGCAGCCTTGAGACTGTAGTGATTGGCACTGGTCTAGGATGGATAAATCATCCATCTGTCCGTAGAACACAGATCCATCCATGAATTGCTGAGGACACAGGGGTTCTCACTGCAGGAAAGCTGAGAGAGCAGAGATCACCTTGGTGATGACGCTGCTACGGGAGAAAAGTAGGAGGACAGCCACCATTGGCTTYGCTCGAATATTGAAGATGCTGTAATTAGAGTTACTGCCATGTTAAATAGTCCCTAATGGTTTCCTCAGCTGAATCAAGGTTTGGTTGAAAACTTGTGACCTGAAATTGTGGTCATTACATTATTACCAGAACTTATTGTTTTTCTCCCTCTTCAGACAGCAGGCAGATGGCAATTTATTCCTAAAACATTCCTCAGCTGAACAGCAGTGACAAACATTCTCACCTCAGAAAATCCCAAAGCGTTACAAACTACCTGGACTAAAAGGACGGATGAGTTTCCTTGGTTGTGGTAGGAGCCATGCAATAGCCCCTCTCATCAGGGATGAGGCGTGCTTGGCTAATGGACAATGATCATACCTGGCTTTCCACCCCAGCTGTCCCAGACTATTAATCTCATTTCACCTCCACCCACATCATCAGTAGGGGTCTTCTTCCCCTACTCCATCACCTAGTTAAATGTAAAATCTGCCATCCCAACACAACCAGAGAAGATTGGAAGTAAGAATGGAGGAGGGACCGCAGTAAGGCATTGCTAACAAGAGGCAAACTCTATTTTTCTCCCAATTAGCCCATTCCTCCAGYGGGGCTGGTTACGTTAGCACCCAGCTTGTGTGATCCCTCTGGGAGCTTGACTTCTGCTGGGTGAAAGCAGCCCAATCACCTCTGATTGTTATTTCTGGCCATGTGGACAGCGACTGCATGTCAGGTTCTTGCTGCAGGCTCCTTTTCAGTTCACACAATCCATACACCGAGGTCTACCATAAAAGGAAAAAAATCCATACTGATCAAATATTATCACATAGTGGCATCAACATATCACATCGTACAGTCCTAATCTCTGTACTGTATAAAAATGTGGTATTCAAAACACCACCATGAGGAAACTGTTGACTTTACTGGCAGGCATTGTAAGATAGAAGCTGACAAGAATTTGTAGCAAGGACTCTAGAGAGGTCTGTACTTGTGGCAGGGAAAATCAAATTGGCAGTACAGAAAATATTCTGTTTTAAGCTCAGACCATGAGTGGAAGTTAGAGCTCTAAAACAGTGGTTTCCTAGTTGAATGACAAGTTCTTACATGGGAGCATTTACTACAAAAAGCAAAGATTTTTATCCAAATCAGGGAGTGTAACAGTTTGAATTATGGCTGTAAGAGAAAGTCTTTGGTTTCTATCACCTCCTTAATCAATGCTAATTCAACCAAGGTATGAATGAGTTAGTATTGGTCCCAAAAATTCTCACTGCTGTAGTGTTCTGCCCTGAAACGCACCTCCTCCAGTAGTCTGTGATGTGCAAAGAGGGCCAGCCTCTCCCCAGCACACATAGCCTTTGGAGCTCCTTTCAGACAGCCCCACAGAGTCTAGATGAAAAATCTGTCTTCAGACGATGCAAGACAGGTTGATAACTTGCAGGGCATTTATTTTCAGAAGGAGAGTCATAGCTACAACAAAAAGACTGAAGAAAGGAGAGATGCACAGTGGAGACACGCTAAATGTTTCTGCTAATCTGCTCCAGGGCAATACTGAAGGGCAATGTCCATGCCCAGCACAGCAAAGGAACAGCCTTTCATGAGATATGAATAGCCTGTGGATTTCACCAGCAGAAGATTTGGGARATACAAAGTCATTCTGTACATGGGTAGTGAGAATTGCACAGCAGCCTAGGTAGGGTGAATATTAACTTACTGAGGCACTTGTTAGATGAGGCAGTATCTACTAACAAACATATTTTTTCAATGTTTTAGTCTGCAGTTATTTTGTGCAGACACCAGTGTCTAACTGGAAGCTTCTACTTGAAAAGTTTTCTTTAGCATCTCTCAGGATTGTGGTATGTTAGATTGGCATAGCAAAAAAAAAAAAAAAAAAAAAAAAAAAAAAAATCATTTGGGAGCAATTTATTTCCCACAACTATACAATAGCAAACACTCATTTCCATACCACCTATAGATATGTGTATATCTTTTTGTTCTAATATTGAGAAAAAAAATATATATGCATTCTTTCAATAYAAGCAATCCTTGGCTTGAATTTTTAGCTGGTCAAGTAATGCTAAAGAAGCAAACATATTGGAGTTTCTGTCTGCACCGTTGGGACTATGCAGGCAAGCAAACTCTATTATGGCCACAGTCTTATTAAAGGAAAGCCAAATCGYCTCATTAAATCTTGGTTGTTGTTATTTTCAAGAAGACAGACTCTCTACTGCAGGCAAAATTATGGAGAAATGTGCAAATGAGTGGTGAAGGATTGCAGAGGGAGGCTGYGTGCAGAGCCGCACAGTCTGCAGGGTGGAAGGAGAACACCACCGCTCCCGGCGCTGCCCCTGCCTGGGAACATTTATACTGTTCATCTGATGGGTACCAGGTACGGCCAGGATTGGCTCTGGATTAATGTGTTTTAGCCATCAACCTCAATATTGGGCATTTGTATACAATCTGGCATTGCTCCATCTTACCTTAAAAAAAACCCAAACAAAAAGCCCCACACGTACTTTTTCCTCCTGGATATGGCTAACATCTGTCTGAGACAGCAGAAATTCATTCAGGAAGGCTTCATTTGATAAGGACATAAGCCAAAGCTCACCTTTACAGAAAAGTGTCCAAAATTTGAATGGCTAAATTAAAACTAAAGCAATTAAGAGTACACTCCAACGGAAGTAGCATTGAACCTGAATTTGTGTATTCATTTTTAGTTATTCTTTGCATCCTTGGGCAAAATACTTAAGCCTGGATTCAGCAGAGCACCTAACCACCTAAGTAACACGTGTAAATCCTACAAGATTTGAGGTGCAGTGCTAAAATAGAGCCCTCATTGCTCTCTCTACCCCTTTTAGTACTTTGCCACCTGTTAAAATGGATATAAAATTAGTCCTGCTTTCCTACTGTCTTACCTGTTTTGGGAGAAAGGGGAAAAGCAGAAAAGAGGAAGAGGGGATGAGGTACAAGAAGGTGGTCTGTGACATAAGGATAATTATGCCTATCTTTAAAGATTTGAATTTTTTTCTTAGAATATTATCTTGTGGGGGATGCAGTTTGAAAGGGGTTTAAGAGGTTCCAATGATTATGTTTAAAGTACGTAGAAGTAATCTAAATGGTTGGTAAAATGTTGACTGGAAGCTAAACATGTTTATGTTATATTAAACTAGATATTAAAATTGCTTTTTCAGTACTTCAAATGCAAGAAACTGCCTAGTGCTTTTACTGGCACTCTTAAGAAATGTTAATAAGACCTTTTTCCTGCTACATTTTAAATGGAAGATAGGCAATATAAACAAAACTGCAGATTGATTTCTTTATTCTGCTGGGATATCCAGCTATGCTCCAACTGATCAGAGAGACTTTTGTTTACATATTCTGCATAAAGTTGTCCAGCAAACTTCGAATGAACTCATGCCAGGATCCAAAATTCAGTGTATTCAGTGGACAAGGAGAGCTTTCCCTTGGCACCTACTCCCCCTGCTCTAAGCCAGCTGGGGGATACTAATTCAAGTATCAGCAATAGTTGAGTTTATGATTTAGGAGTCTAGTAAATTATACTGAAGGACTTTTAAAAAATGATGTTGGCAATACTGTAGGCTAGATTTTTGTCTCAGTTCAGGTCATATGACCCTAACTCTGACTCCCTTTATTGGAGGCACTAACCTCTGATAAGGACCTGTGATCACTGCCTGGCCAGGCTGGAAGGAACAAACCAGCTGCAGCTGGGTGCAGACATCTGTGCAACATGTCTGTCTTTAGCTTATGATACACTGCAAAAAAAGGTAAACCTGGGATCAGGCAGGCCTTACTGAAAGCTCATTTTAAAGGAAGTTTTTGATTTATTCTGAACTATTTGAAACAACCCCCCCGAAAAAAGCTGAAGTCCCCATTGTACCTACACAGGCTCAATTGCCAGAATATTTACCTATGTGTATAACAGAAGGCACAATCATCACTATGCCTTTAATTCTTAAAATAAACTACTAGGAAAGCATTAATGTTTTTGCAAAATAAGTTGGGTTGGGGTTTTTTTGGTTGTTTGGTTGCTTTTTTCTGAGAGCAGACTGGATCGACTACAAAAAGGAAGGCAAGTTAAAAGTACAAAGTCTCTAAAAAACCAGTGTTCCAAGGAGCAAGCGCATGCACCTAGGAAATCTTTGTTGATTGTTGCTAATATCTATGATAATTAAGCTAAAAATACCCACAAAGCAATAGAATTTGCAGAGATGACTCTATTGTCTTAAGCAAATAATGAAGCAAGGAACAGTTAAATTGATCCCATGACTCTCATTTCAATAATAAAGCAGCAACAACTGTTAATCTATAGCACTCAGTTTAGATTACAAACCTAACACCGAATGGGCAATTTCATTAGAGAGAATATAGCTAAGAGAGAAATGCTGGCAGGGAAAAAAGCCAGCCCCATTGAAATCAACCCATCCTGAGAATTTCTTGCTGCTCTGTACCCAGAAGCGTAATCAGGGAAGAGTTCTCACAAATACCAGGTACATCTGTAGGAAGCCTTTGGTGTCCAAGTATTTCCCTTTTATTTTACCCCAAAGGCTACCAGGATACAACTGGCTGAACCAGCCCCCCAGCATGCAGGCTACCTTGGGTAGTCAGGGTGCTCCAGTCTGAATGCAGGAATCATCGGGAAGGGGCAGCTGAGAGGGAGGGGAGTAAGTTCACCCCCACCTCTGCCCGTGGTCAGAGCCCGAGGAACCACCCTGGTATTGCTGTCAGAGAGGCTCCAATACACGAGACACACGTGCATCCCTAAGGACAGAAAGAGCAGAAGGAGCAGATGGGGAACTTTTTTTTGTCCTCTTTTTATTCTTGGCCCCGAAATCAACACATGATCTGAAAGCCAACCAAACTCACCCACAGACACCAGCGCTGCCTGGAAGAGACAGTTCTCTTTTTAAATTAGATTCTTTCAGACACTTACACAAATCCATAGATATCACAGGGCCTGTAGAGCTGGAGCCAATGAACACCACAAAGTGATGCTGTAGGTGAAGGAAGGAAAGGCTTCACCATCTCTGCTGGCAGCTGTATGGAGCTTATGGGAGTAAGAACTTTCTGTTCTCACTGAAGGTAACAGGCAGGACTATAAAAATCCGCATGGAACATATTTACTGAAGGATTGAGTGCCATACTAACAGCCTTTTTTTTTATGGTAGGACCACATTTCACAGGTACTATCAACTTTCTGAAATAAAATCAGAGAATAATTGAGGTGAGGGACCTCTGAAAACCTCCAGTCCAGCCTCCTGCTCAAAGCAGGGACAACTTCAATGCTAAGGGAGGTTGCTGAGGGCCTTGGCCAGCTCAGTTCTGACAAATATCAAGGACAGAGAGCCCATAGCCTCTCCAGGGAATCTGTTCCTGTGATGCATAACCCTTATTCTGATGATTTTTTTCCCATATATCAAAGGATGGAATTTCCCTTGCTGCAATGCATGACCACTGCCTCGTCATTTTGGAGCACGCTGCTGCGGAGAGTCTGATTCTGTCTTCTATGCAATCCCCTTTYGTTAGTGGAAGACAGCAATTAGATGCCCCCTTACCTTACCTTCTCCAGGCTAAACAAACCCAGAACACTCAGCCTCTCCTGATGTACCATGTGCTCCAGTCTCCTGAACATCCCATTGACCCTCTGTTGGACTTGCTCCCACTTGTTGACCTCTCTCTGGCACTGGGGTACACCAAAAACCCAGTTTTCCAACTGAGAGATGCAACCTCAGGAGTGCTGAGTTGAGGGGAATGAGTGATCTGTTGGCTACACTCTTACCCAAACAGCCTGGTACGCAGTCAGGCTTCATCACCTTAAACACGCTGCTCATATTCAACTTATGGTCCACCAGGACCCTCAGGTCCTTTCTGCAGAGCTTCCCCCAGCCTGTCAGTCCCCAGCCCGTATTGCTGATGCATCCCAGAGGCAGGACTTGCTGTGTTTGTCCTCACTGAATGTCATGAGGTTCTTGTTAGCCTATTTCTCAAGCTTGTCGAGGTCTTTGCCTATCTTTGAAAAGAGATCCTAGAAGTTTCGGTAACATCTTCTGTGTGAAATGTCTCATAAGATTTCTGTATGCAAGCTCCCAGGTGTCATGCTCTTTTACACCAACACTCTACATTCTTTACAACACTAATAAAGGACAAGGAAAACCCAAATCCCAACTGACATCAACAAGAGTTTTTACTGACTGCAATGACCTTGAAAATACTCCAGTCGTGTCAGTGCAACAGCAGGAATCAGGATGTCAGCATTAGTGCTGGGATGGAGTTGTTTTAACATGACTTTACTGAAAAGGAAGGAAGATGTAGTTGCTGCTCAAGACGGGGGGCTTGAAATCTATAACCACTATCCCTGTTTAAAATTCTGTTAGCAAAATTTATGACACACACTGGAGTCCCATTTTTCCTCTAGCAAGAATATTTCTTTCAGCCATTCATTTTGCATTTCATGAGACACTTATGCAGATGCAGTGAGCTATATCACTCTATTCTGCTTATATTGCATCCTGACATCTAGACACTTCAAAACCTGCGTGTATTGTGATGACTGTATAGAATATCTCAATGAAAATATACTTCTGCATCCTTGATAATTCATTTGTATCCAAGTGGAAATATCCATTGCAGCATTTGCAAAGGCTGGTCTAAGCCACGGGGTGGGTGTTCACAAAATCTAACCTCCCGTGCCTAGATTCTTGCCAGAATTCATCCTACACATGGGAYCTCCTTTATCACAGGAGTTTTGTAAAACATTGCCTCTCCCTAATGAAATTTCCATTTTTCCCCTCCCTTGTTGCAATTACATATGCTTTTTACCAGTACACCATGACTGTGCTGCTTTAATTTTGTTATAATACTCAGGGAATAATTAGTTCTGTATCTTCTAACGAAGAACAAATGTATGCATTCAAAAATTAAATATTTACTTTCCAAAGAKCCATTACGAGTTGTTGTGAGTGCTTGTCTTCATTATGTGTGGAAAATTAAATGCACTCTGTATAATAATTCTGCTGGTATAATAAAGGATTATGTATGACAAGGGAAAAGTGACCCAGTTCAGTAGGAAAAAAACACACACCCTTCTCATGACATTTTAGTTCATATTGCAATAAGCTCAGGTCTTATCAAACATAACAGGTTAGGACTTTTTTTACGGTATTGAGATACACTGATTGCTCAGGAGGTACATTACTAACCTAGTTTACAGATTTGAGGGAAACCTTGGGTGGTACCAAATGTCAGGTGCCATGTGAAACGTATGCAGTCAGAAGTATTCCCATTCCCTTCCCAGGTGCTAACATAGATTTGATTGAGTGGGACAGAAAATAGAAAAAAAAAAATTAAAAAAGCCCAAAAGAGTCAGGATTTACTGAATATCTGATTTCTATAGAGTGGGTGAATTGAGAACTTGACAAATGAGTGGAAATCTGTACCTAAGCATAGGTGGGATGGGAAGTCCAGGAAGACAGCTCAAGATAGGTCAGAAAACATTAAAGATCCTGCTTTGGATCTTATTTTAACAGATCGTAATTGTGCACAGCTCATTGACACCACTCCAGATGAAATCAGCATCAGGGCTGTTTTTGTAACAGAGATGCGTTAGCTAAACACATTTCCTTAGCACTTACTAGACCTAAAACTTGAAAGTCTCCTCATTTCTCTTTCTGGGACACATCAGTTGTATGTGAAACAACCCCATGCCTCTGGTAGCTGAGGCACACAGCTTAGACTCCTACATAGCAAGTTCTGTTGTCCTCCACCTTTGCTGGCACTGGGGAATCTGGTTTTTCTTCATCTCCTTTGGAAATTTCATAATGCTGGAGCTTTTGAATTTTGGCCCTTGCCTTCAGGCTATTAAACAGTTGTTCCAGCCTTTTTAGATTAGATATCCTAACTTCCAACTCGCTTTAGGAGGTTAAAACGTATAGAGAAGACCTTTAGCTTTYTGCATCAACTAGTCTATTACTAAACCACCGGCAATTTCTCTCTCTCTGCAGATACGCTAACCTCCTGTCATTACATGAAAGAGGTTTAACAGTTTCTAGGACACAAAATATAGACAAGCACACAATTTTGAACTGCTTTTCACTGTGGATTTCATGTACAATTTGAGGCTTGCAAGGCATTACCCAAACTGAGTCACGACAGTTTTGCTTTTCCAACAAAACTAGCAATAGTCACAAACACAGCATGACCTGTTGACCATACTCAAGTCCCAGTAAAACCCCCCATGGTCTGGTAAATAAGGTGTATACATGTTGCCAGAGCTGCCTGGTTTCACCCCACGCCTGGGGTTCTGCACGAGCATGCACCAACTCGAAGGCATGGGCACAGCCGCCTGCGGGCACAAACCACCAGCCACGGGGCAGGGCAGCGGCGAGAGGAAGCTGCTGTGTCCCTCCACCTCCCTGCGTAGCACTGTAACCTCTCCAAACCTCTTCCACTGTGGTCTTACACCTTCCAGCGTCCTCTCCAGGGACAACTCTTACACCATCTTCTAATCCTAGCTCTTCTTCCACAAGCGAGCTGTCTCATAGCGGTATATTTGGCTGTCTTGAGTACAGTTTTCAAAACAACTTAAAATATTCAGCAGCTATTTTCCAAAATAACCTAGAGTGGAACGTGCAAAATTATGGAATTGTGAAAAAACCATAGAGGCCTGTCAGGGGATTTTTAACAGCAGGCAGGGCACCTGGTGAAACACCACGACCTGAGTTAACCGCCCACCCACACCTCCACCTACCTCAGGACTCACTGGACCCTAGGTGCCAAAATGCCTCAGCCCCAACCACTCTCAAACAAACTTGGGTTTGCACATTGTTTTGGCAGTTTTGAAAATCAGTCCGTTTAATTAGGCTCAATATAAAAGAATTAAACTGTGATGTAAAATGYCATGGGCAGACACTTCACCAGTAGAAACTCTCATAGCTCCACTAAAGTCAAAGGAACAATGACAGTTGACACCAGCTGAAAATATTCCTGAGCATATGTGGAGGCAAAAGAGTTTGTAACCTGAGAACAGCACGTAACTGTATAACTAAGTACCTAGGGCCCAGTCCTTTTTAGGCACCCTCATTTCCTTCCATACCCACATACATTGTCAGAGCAGCATTAATTGGTGTGAAGACAAACACAAATCAAATTTTACAAAATAATGCACACACCGGGGAGAGAATAGCTGTGAGGCCACATATATTATGATAGAGTCCTCAATGCCATATGCAGCAACAGTATTTTGATTTAAAGCTCAGAAATTTCCAAGAGTACAGGCTGCATTCACACACCTGCTGTTTACCTAAGCAGCCTGCAGCCCCTCCACTATACATCTACCTGCTTAGGCAAACGCATATAGGCACAAAACACGACCGTCGTCTTGCCTTATGTGGCACCTCAGTGTTTAATAGATCTGTTATCACTCCAAGCTGGATGTACCCACAAGGCAATAAATGAATCAAAGTAGAAAACCAGCTGCAGTTTCCCTGGTGGCAGCTGACCTTGCTTTCCAAGAGCACGTCTGCGTGGGGAGCACCATCAGGCAGAGCAGCATCAATCACCAGCTGTCTGAACGGCCCCCTTCAGAGCACTGCCTTCATGAGGCTGCAAACTCAGCTGAAGAGCAACCAGGTGGGACCTGAGGATAATCAAAGGCTCACCCAGAGATCACAAAGGAGACCAGACCTATTTACCAACAGGGAGACTGAGGYACAGAGCAATGCAGAAATTGCCAAGCAGCAGCTGAGCACATCCATCCACAAAGTCCTGTAAGAATAAAACTCTCTTCCCAACTCTAATGGGAGCTAGTGTAAGTGTATTCTTTGTTTTTCTTAGCTTATACTAATCCAAATGTTGTTCTTAGAGCAACTAATACTGCCTTCTGGGTCTTAATGGTGTTATGCAGAGCTAGAGAACAGAGCTTGACCCAGCAAGGGAACCGTCCTGCATGCAGCTGCACAGCTCTCGCTGGCGTGCACCGGGCAGGAGCACAGCCTGGTCCAGGTTACTGCCCAGGGCACCCTACCATCAAGGGAAGAAGCTTCCTAAGCCACCTTTAGCCATGTGGGATTGGGTTTTATAGCCAACTTTTCAGACAAGTGTGTTTCTAGACATGATCACAATCCTGAAACACAGAGCTGTCTGGGAATCTCACCTYGATAATCCGTGGCCAGTTAACGAGTTAAGGACTGCACAATGGCTCTGTGCTGTATGCACAGGGAGCCGTTCCAGGAGTAGGGAACAGCCACACTGTCAGGTTTTGTTCCCTGGACAGACACCTGGGAACATTTTTCCAGCACCACATCATCTGCCTTGATCTTACAGAGTTAAGATGTCCCATGTCCTCCTTACCTTTCACTGCCCAGCTCTGGATTTGGTATCTTTAATGCTTAAAAGAGAGCACATGCAAAGGCTCTTTAATCTAAACTGTTACAGGCTAGCTCATAACTAGAAGCTAGACCCTCCTCATATGCACTCCAGCAGTGATTTCCTGGAAGAACAGGCAAATTTTGAAAATTAGACATGAGACAAATAGCTGAAGAGCAGTTTTTTCACCAAAGAACTGCCTGTGCCCAGATAACTCATAAAAACAAACCTGGCATAGTTTGTGCTCATGTCACTTTGGCCCCGAAGAGATACAAACCTGCAAACACAGAACAGTGTGGAGCATTCTCCCTCTTCCAGACTAAATAGAAAACACCTATTTTTGGTTGATATGCTTAACACTGAGCAGTAGATACTTTCAAATAGTCTTTCTGGCAGTACACTTCACCAGGCAGTTTATTTCTGCCTCTTGGTCCTGCAGAGTAGATCTCTCGTGAAGGAACCGAGCCTCATACATCATCTCCAGCAGCACCATGACTGTCCCAGAACATTTCTATTATCCGGCTGTCAGTGATAAAATGAAGAACAGAAAGAATATGGTATGTTCTGTAAATTACCTTTTACTGAAAGGGTAAGGAATGGTTGGAATAGTGTGTTGAACCGCCTGGTACGTTTTCCACATCAGGATATTTTTTTTTATCTCAAGGCTTTCATTTTTTTTATCTCAAGGCTTTCATTTAGGAAGAAAACAGAAAGATAGCACCAGATCTGAAAGCCTTAATTTATAGAATAATTGTAATAAGACTAGATCATAGAATCATAGAATCATTACGGTTGGAAAAGACTTCTAAGATCATCAAGTCCAACGATCAACCCAACACCACCATGCCCACTAAACCACGTCCCTAAGCACCTCATCTACACGTCTTTTAAATACCTCCAGGGGTGGTGACTCCACCACTTCCCTGGGCAGCCTGTTCCAATGCTTAACCACTCTTTCAGTAAAGAAATTTTTCCTAATGTCCAATCTAAACCTCCCCTGGCGCAACTTGAGGCCATTTCCTCTTGTCCTATTGCTAGTTGCTTGGCAGAAGAGACCAACACCCACCTCGCTACAACCTCCTTTCAGGTAGTTGTAGAGCGCGATAAGGTCTCCCCTCAGCCTCCTCTTCCCCAGGCTAAACAACCCTAGTTCCCTCAGCCGCTCCTCACAGGACTTGTTCTCCAGACCCTTCACCAGCTTCGTTGCCCTCCTCTGGACACGCTCCAGCACCTCAATGTCCTTCTTGTAGTGAGGGGCCCAAAACTGAACACAGTATTCCAGGTGGGGCCTCACCAGTGCGGAATACAGGGGGACAATCACTTCCCTACTCCTGCTGGCCACACTATTTCTGATACAGGCCAGGATGCCGTTGGCCTTCTTGGCCACCTGGGCACACTGCTGGCTGATACTCAGCCGGCTGTCAACCAGCACCCCCAGGTCCTTTTCCKMCAGGCAGCTTTCCAGCCACTCTTCCCCCAGCCTGTAGCGTTGCATGGGGTTGTTGTGGCCAAAGTGCAGGACCCGGCACTTGGCCTTGTTGAACCTCATACAGTTRGCCTCAGCCCATCGATCCAGCCTGTCCAGGTCCCTCCGCAGAGCCTTCCCACCCTCGAGCAGATCAACACACCCGCCCAACTTGGTGTCGTCTGCAAACTTACTGAGGGAGCACTCAATCCCCTCATCCAGATCATTGATAAAGATATTGAACAAGACCGGCCCCAAAACTCAGCTCTGGGGAACACCGCTCGTGACCGGCCGCCAACTGGACTTCGCTCCATTCACCACAACTCTCTGGGCCCGGCCGCCCAGCCAGTTTTTTACCCAGCAAAGAGTACACCTGTCTAAGCCGTGAGCCGCCAGCTTCTCTAGGAGAACGCTAGGAGATATAGGATTATGTTCAAGATACAGCATCTTTTGATTTCCTTGTAACCAAATACTGCTACAACCAACACACTGATGATGACTAGACTATCTTTTCAATAGCAGTTTCACCCTCATTTTAGAGGCACTACCATCACACTTAAATTCCTTTTCAGCAGATGGATGTAATTGCGTGACACGTTTATGCATCCTCTTCACTTCCATGTGCTGTCTCAAGATTGCAAACTGTACACTGAGGTGGGCTGTGCTGCCAAAGGGATGCATCGTGATTCCTCTTGGACAACGGCACCCGCTTAGCTGTTACATGCAGCCCTATGCATGCTCATGTGAATTATCTGATGTCTGTACAGTGCTTGAATCTGTCAGGAAAGCTGTTCAAATTAATTAGAATTATACTTAGCAGGCAGCTGAATTTCTTTCGGAAGCCCTGAAAATTCTGCTTGCAATGTGTTACAGTGAGCTAGAGACTGGGCTGACACCCAGCGAGAGTAACTGCTTCCTTTCAGACAAGCCTAACCCTAGAAATACCTTCACATTTCAGGATCTGGCTTTTGGAAACCCATAATAACGATACATATTCCAAATATGCAGAGGGATTTAAACAGCTTGTTCAGGAATGGACTCTAATGAAACATTGCATCTCAATGCTGACATCCCCTGAGGGAAGAATAACTAGGAGTTAGGATTTAACCTTTTGGGATGACAGTATGTGGCATATGTTTAAGATAATCAGTGGAATTGCTGAGTGAAAAACTGTATTATCTTAAACTAAATGTGGTTCACCAAAAAAGGTATTCAAACTCAGCTTCATGCAATATGAACAATTGTTCATATAGAATCATSATAGAAACATAGAATAGTTTGGGTTGGAAGGGACCTTTAAAGGTCATCTAGTCCAACCACCCCCTGCCATGGGCAGGGACATCTTCAACTAGATCAGGTTGCTCAGAGCCCCGTCCAACCTGACCTTGAATGTTTCCAGGGATGGGGCATCTACCACCTCTMTGGGCAACCTCTGCCAGTGTTTCACCACCCTCAGCATAAAAAATTTCTTCCTTCTATCTAGTCTAAATCTACCCTCTTTTAGTTTAAAAACATTCCCCCTTGTCCTGTCCCAACAGGCCCTGTTAAAAAGGCTGTCCCCATCTTTCTTATAAGCCCCCTTTAAGTACTGAAAGACTGCAATAAGGTCTCCCCGAAGCTTTCTCTTCTCCAGGCTGAACAACCCCAACTCTCTCAGCCTTTCTTCA
>JAYKAV010002838.1:352481-486640 GCA_035582835.1 Phoebastria nigripes | reverse complement strand
TCAGGACCTGTGGATGGATCTCATTGGGTCCCATGGACTTGTGCACCTTCAGGCTCCTTAGGTGGTCTTGAACCTGATCTTCTCCTACAGTGGGCAGCTCTTCATTCTCCCAGTCCCCGCCTTTGCTTTCTGCAGCTTGGGCAGTGAGGCTCGAGCACTTGCCGGTGAAGACCGAGGCAAAAAAGTCATTGAGTACCTCAGCCTTCTCCATATCCCGGGTAACCAGGTCTCCCATTTCATTCCAGAGAGGGCCCACATTTTCCCTCTGGCCAGACTTAATTCTATCAGGATGAAGAGGCCAAAGTCTGCTCTCCTGAAGTCCAGGGTAGTGAGCTATCCTGTAGTATATCCTGTAACATGCAACTGTTAGTGGTTACTACAACAAAAAGGGATTCAGTGCCTCTAATTATTATTATTATACAAACATTTCATTATCAGTGAGCCTGCAGTAAGAAATCATGACATCTCATGAGTACAGCTATCACATTTACTATCACTAGCTGAGCTGTTCTGATTAATGGGCATAGTTTTTCCAGTGAATCTGGAATGCCTCTCTAAGGAGTGAAGAATGAATGAGAACTGAAAATCTAAGAGAGAGAAAGAAATTGTTACCATGTGAGCTTCATTCTTTGCTCAGAATTTCATGTTTCTGTATATATAAAAGATAGAGGCTACAGAGCCTACCCCACACCTCAAATGGACTTTTCTGGAGACCAGCAGCCAGCTTGCTCTTGTGTTATCCATCAGCCATGGATGAACCTGTACCTTCTCCTTTAGGTTGGAAAGCAGCTTAGTGCTGTAATGTTAATGTATGTTCCTAAGTTGGCATAGGAGATAGTCAGTGCGTTATGTCCTAGAGATTTTCAGCAATTTGAGCCATCCTTCTGTTCTTTTCAAGGCTGCTTTAAAACACCTGTAAAATAAGCTGAGTTACTTAAAGCTACCCTGATGCTTAAACTTACAGCTGAACTTTCCAAAATAGATTTTATGGCCCTTCAGAGTCAGACACTTAACACATGTTTACTCAGTTCCCCCCATTTTTATTCTGGTTCATCAGCAATTTCTGGTCAAGTTTCCAGACCAAGTCTGTAAATGTTTACTCTTTTTTAGTGAACAGGACTAGAAACCATCAAGTAAGAACCACTCTCTTAGATAAGATGTTGCAAGCTCTAGACATGACAAGATGCAAGTGGGTGAAATAGGTCAGTTTTCATCTCATACTTTTTTTTTTTCAAGTTTTGGAAACATTAAATGTTTTTCCAACTTCCTCTGAGGATTTTCTGCACTGCCTTTCCCCCTGGTTCTTCCTGAAAAATATGGTGACAAAACAGAAAGAGAGAAAAATATTCCCATTCTCTTCTGGCATCTCCTCCTTGGCCTCCAGTGCCCTGTTTCCAGCAGGATGCATCCAGTCTGCTGTGCCCACAGGGAGGCTTGGCAAGGGCTGTCCTCTCCTGCATTTCACTGTTGGGCTTGTTCCTCCCAGCTCAGGGTGGGAACAGACATCAGCATTTCCTACAGATTAAAATGCTATTGCCTGGCCGTTGCCTTGGATCTAATTGCCTCTGAACCTTGAGAAAACTCCACCGTTTTCTTCTTAACCATGCTCTCAGCATCTGTCTGCACTGCGACATGAATACACCGCTCCACCTCAGACCCCTGCTTTGAGCCATTTTCACTTTGACCCCATTCACAAGTGTTCTCTTTTATCAATTTTAAATGTTCCATTGCCATATTCCAGTGTTTCCCTTGCCGCTGCCCTCACTCCTGTTCAAAGTCTCTCTTCTTGCTAGTGAGCTGGCCCCCTCTTTTCCCATCCGTTACTTCCATGGATCTTCTGCAGAGGCCAGTAAAGCCTCCCGGCAAGTTGTATTGATTTCAGTCGGACATCGCGCAGCGTTCTTGAAATCTACATAACAACTAGAACAAGAAGCAGCCCTGTTGTGTATCTGGAGCTCTACCAAATTCCCAGAGGTCTGGGAAGGTACAAACTTCAGTGGAAGCTTTCCCCGTGCCTGGGGCACTGAAAAAGTCCACCTGGATTCTCCAGCATCAAATGAGAACTGGCTCTGTGCCATCTTTTCCTCACCTTAGGCAGGAAGAGGGATTTCACTGTCCATCTATTGCTGTGAACATTATAGGAACCATACCTTTGAGCCCCTATCCCTCTATCAAATATTGTTGAAATTGGCTGACAGTGTCAGAAGCTATTAGGAGGGATGAGGAGGGATGGACAGACACACAGAGTCTAGACAAGCAAAGTCCAAATCTGTACTTTGGATCTGAACTCTTGAAAGTCCACCCTGTTTGGGGTGTAGAAAGAGGTCTCGTGGGGTTTCACCTCTTTTTCTTTAGGAATCAGCAAGCCTGAGCTGGTTTGTAAAGGTTGTTGTTTACTGTTTGCTCCTCCAAATAAACTTTTGCTTCCTTGCTACGCCGTGGTAAGCTACCTCTGGCAAATAAAGTGGCTCCTGATGATCTCGCCACAGGGCTACTTCTTGTTGTAACAGCGCAGGAGCAGCAGGAGGGGTGTTCAGACAGCTTGTTCTCAGCACACACAGCTCAGAGGAGACGGGGAAGAGAAGGAGGGGGCAGGGGGAGAGGCAATAGAGAGCACAGAGAAGAAAGAAGAGACGAGAAAAGATGAACAGGCTTCTTGTTTCTCTTTAGATGTTCACAGTTTCCCAGAAAGGATTGAAGCATGTTATCCCAGCTTCCCTCTGATAAATACAGCACAGTACAGATGCAGGGATGCCAGGCTCCTCTCCCGCTGGAGACAGCAGCGCTAATGGCAGCTGTTTCTTGAAGACCCATAAGAAGCTGCGGGGCTGTTCCTCCTAATAGCTGAAAAGGACTCTCAGCAATCAGAAAGGAGGCATTTCAAGTCCCATCTCGCTTCGATTTTCCATCAAGCTCTCTGAAGTATCCAACAGCAGTACGCAAAAACTCGTTCCTCATAGCCAAAGCAGAACAAAGAGCACACAGACCTTTCAGAGAGGCAGGAGAAAGTYGAGGGGAAGGAAGGCTTGGGAGAAAGTGAAGTAGCTACTTTTCCTGCTGGAGTTTTCTATTCTGTAATTTTACCTCCAGCAGAACTGTGCAAATTTGCAGTAATGACTAGGAGACCCATTGTGAGCTACTGAACCTTGGGAATTGCRAAGTAATTGGAAAAACACAATGAAAACAAGGATTTGCACCATAAAGCATTCCTAGTTCATTTACTGGGATGGCTATAGGTCTGGTTATTTAAAAGAACACTTTGCAATATGCTGCCATACTTACGAGGGGATGCTTAGTGAAGGAAAGAAACAAATGGTGAAGTCCTAATAAAGAGAAGTTTCATTGTAAGCAAGAAGGGCAACATTATTACAGTGGTAAAGATTACATCTGTGAAGAAATACCCAGAGCCAAACGAGTTGTACTGGATTTTATAAGGGGGCAGATTAATGAAATGACATTTGGGGCTGTTGCACAAATCCTCACTTAGTCCTCTCTGTCTCAGGGAAGCCACCTCCTCCATGCRCAGGTGGCACAAGGCAGAGCTCGAGCCCCTGCAGCAGTTACCTGCACGAGGAAGCAGCCTCCTCTGCAGCCACTCTTGTCCTCCTGCAATCCATTAGCATCCTTTTTCCCTTCCAGTCCCGACAGCCTTTGGTCCCTTGCTGTACGGACCTGGACAACTGGGGTCTAGCAGTAAATATAACACTGGGCACTGGAAAAGACCATTAAGCTCAGATGATGGCAGCACCTCCATGGAGCCAACAGCAGGAGTGAGGCTTTCATCTGGGAGGAATCTGGGGCCAGATGAGGTATTCTGTCATGGTTCACCCCTCGGCAGAGTTACAGCCGCTGGGCTCTCTGCCCCCATGCTGGTGTGTGGTGTGCAGGGTAATGAACGTGAAGAGCAGCCGGCATTGACTCTGCTTCTGAGAGATGGATGCTGTTGAGGATGCATGGTACAAAATAATTCAGAGAAGACAAAAATCCTCTGCCGTAACACTGACAGACCTCAAAATGAGTAGAGATCTTGTGAATGCACAGCAACGGGTAGAGTTCGACCCACCGGCTCCCTGCTGGAGCAGCGTGGGGCTGCACGGAGCAGGCTGCACCACCAGGCACATCCCGAGTTCCCTGACAAGCCTCAGATCCATTTCAAAAAGAAGAAAAGGTTGCCCTTTGCTTTGTCATTTCTCTCTACTTCCAGCTGTAGTACTGATACTCGCCCTTCTCACACTCAGTAATAAATGAGGAACAAGTACATGATAAAAATGTTTATCTTCCCCGTCCCCCTTTTTTTTTTTCTGTCTGTGGATTTGCTACAGATGTGCTAGTTAGTGATGGATGAGTTTAAACCTTGCCCTTTTTCTAAGGTCTGTTGATTATTTACTGRTGTTCTTGTAGTTTGCTGATCTATATCTACAAAGGGAATTTTGTAATATGTAATGTCTGTGTTAATGGGATTTTGGGCTTGTATAAATCATCCCACCCTGCTACTCATTGTTGAATATGTATTTCTGAGGCAGATAAGTACCTACAGCCCCTTTGAAAATCCCACATGGTGCTTTTTAACCCTCTTATTTTTTTAAACCCTCTATGAGGATCCTCCCTCCTTCTCTCCCCTCAAAAAAACCTGTGAATGCTTTTGGCATTTGAAGAAACCAAATCCTTCTAATGGTTTTGCTGTTGATTCACTTTGGGTTATAGCTCAGCTGCCTGAATTTTAAATCTTTAGGTTATTTGTGCTTGTGCTACATTGGTCAGAAAAGACAGGCTGGCCTTACCCCTACAGATGTCTGACTCCATGAGGGTGGGTTTTTGCTTTGAAATTGTTAAAAACTCCCATAAGTCTGTAACATTGAAGATGTGCCCATTTTTCCTACTAAATTTTCCTTTTATTATAGGATTATAAATATAATAGGACATTCAGTATTTGCAGAGATAGAATACTTTCCCCAGGCTTATTTAATCAGCACTATTAATATTTGGACACAATCCTGGTCCACATAAATCATCTGAGGCAGACAGTCACTCTCAACCCTGTTGTGCAAATATGGCAGGCTGACCTTTAAAATAATACTGCAGTAATCACATTCTACATTTATAGATCTCTACTTGTCCTGAGGGATCCCACACCACCACAAGATACACCAACTGCCTGCTGGGAAGCAAGGATCTCCAGTGTGCAAGCTGACGGGCATGCAGCACCCTGCACAGCACACCCTGCACAGCACAAGGGAGAAGCAAGATCTCGGGCATGGAAACCAGCATAATCCAAAAGATGTCTCTGAACCTTTGATTCAGTCTGAGCAGAAATTAATTTCTCAAGGTTTCCTTGGGTAACTTCCATTGAACTCAGCTCTGTGAAGCACAAAGGGGATGAAGATAAAATAAAAGTGGTGAAAGCCAGAGCTGGGCACACTAGAGGAAAACAACTGCACTGCCCCCGGTGGAGGCAAAGAAGGAAGTGGGGAGGTAAGTCTTTGAACATCAGCATGGCCACCAACCTTGAGTCACTGGGTTCAGCCCTCCTGAAAACACGCTCAGACACTCAGCCACCCTGACAACACAAAGACATCTCCGAATGGCTGCAAGGGGAAAAGAGAAATCAGCTTCGCAGGTAGACACAGCTATCCAACAAGTTACATTGTCCCCTGAGAAACACTTGTGCACCCAGAAGTTTGCCTACTCTTTCTAAACGTGACAATGAAGATATTACCTCTTCCCACACATCTTACTCCAAATAGAGATTAACTGAAATTGAGTGATAGGAGATTTGGTTTTCTTACAACATCAGGTTTGCTACCTGACTCATGAAGTGGCAATACATCTTGGATAAAAAGTTTGGGGAGGACCATTTTCTGTCAGATGGAGAAAATTCTGGCTYGGGAGTCAGTGATGCTTCTGTGGAAGCCCTTTTATCATCATAGCAAATAATTCATGTTTAAATAAAGTTTGAGTGGGGATGACCTTGGAAATAACAAAAGAAGATCTCTTCTCATTTTTAGTTAAGTTTGTTACCTTTTCAGAAAGTCCACTGAACATCCAGAGACTCCTCATTTACACAGAGAAGACATTCCCCTTCATGCAGAGGCATAATGGATGCTGTAAGGGTAAGAAAACATCTTTCCCTGTCACCCACAGTGAGAGTTTACTCAGGACGCCCACACAATAGAAAGCAAATGAAGGGTTTCCATGTTTCTATTGGTAGTGCATCTGAGGGAAAACATAATGAAAAGCTATGATAAAGGCAGCCTCGGCCAGCTTTCTGAAGTGGCGGAGTGCCGTTACAATAAACACTTCCTTAGGAAGCCCCATGCAGCATGGGTTTTGTACGAAAGCACAAATGGAGTTAACCTTCATTAAGACGTGAATATAAAACCATACAAACGAACGACAGATGGCACTTTCTCCTTCAGGCCTGACATTTTGATCCACAAGACTGTAAGCACGGTCCCATCCAACACACTTAACCTGAATGTGTGTGTTCCTGATGCTCCAGATGTTTCTGGATCTCCCGATGTTCCAGAGCTCCTTATCTCTCCTGGTGAACTGGTGTTGGTCCAGCCAGTCAAAGCCAAGAAAATGCAGTTGACTGCACCATCGCACAGATCAGGCCATAGCAGGTTCCAAACAGCTTAGAAGTTATCCAAGCTGTAGAAAAGAAATAATATAAGTAGTGCTGCCTGCTGGGTGCGATTTGGGTGGAATATATACCAACATCAAGCATATAGCAATTTGATTTTGTCTGACTGGAAAACGTAGCCTTCATAATGGAAGATTATAAGAAAAAAACATGGCAAAGCAGGATATATCATGAAATATCTCCCTAGTATTAAAAACTGTTTGAGGGTTGTTATTTTCACAGATCTAGACTTTAACACAAAACACAGTGGTTTTCTACCCTGAGAGAGCAGCATGGCTGTACAAGACAGGCACGTCCTTTTCAATAGAACATCAGAAGCAGGAATGCATTGATTTTCACCAAAGTAACATTAATAGCACGTATCTTCACTATTCAATGAATATAAGGAGAAAATAAACATGATTCAGGCTTTTCAAGCCACAACAGAAACATTATTGGTCTTGAAAATCTTTTGAATGTTTATACATAGAGTTCTGTTCGTRTGAACAGGCAGAAGAACCACCGGAGTCAGTATCTGTATATACACACACTTATAGAAAGCTTTGCAAGATCTGGGTCTATTCTTCCCAGCTCTTATAAATTCATATAGATTAGGAGGCAGAGTGTATTTCTGACCCAACAGCAAGAAAAAGTTTCTTAACTTTGACTGAATCAAGCACATAAATTTTTGGTGAGAAACAAGCTTCATTGGTAACAGAACCACTTGTAAATTTTTCAGTCCTGATGTTCACCCATGAGACTTCAATTAAAACTTCATCTTTTATGCTGAGCTACCACAGAAGACACAGAAATGACAATAACTCCTGTTTGTTAAGATCACACCCACTTTCAAGATGCACAGCTGAATAAAATGAAAGCTGCCTTCATTTACCACCCAAGATGCTCCTGCATTTCAAAGAGGTGATAGCCAAATGCATAAAGACAATAAGAAAGAACTGTTCAAGGAATGATTCTCAGCAATGACTAATATTCAATAATAACAGCCATGAAATGAAAGCAACGTTAAGTTTTATTAAATAATTTTCCACTGCCTCCACACTGAAACATTAGCATGTGCAGCAGAGAGCTTAACTAAACGATCAGTTGAGAAAGTAGCATCAGGAGCTATTACAAAATGTATCAGCAGTAATGAAATTCAAAATCCAYGATTGCTCTTAAAGAAGTTGTTTTATATATGTGGAAGGGGGGAAAGAAAGGCAATCCTAGTTAGTAGCCAATGACAACTGTAACTGTCAACCTCCTCCACTTCATCCGCCTTTGCAGAGTCCCTTGACCACATACTTACTCTGCCTTGGTATGAGCACAGGACAAACTGGGGTCTGAAAGGCCAAAAGGATCTAGGCTATGCCTCACTGCGATCAAACCAGAATCCTTTCAATCCTCATTACACTTCAAGGCCTCCAGCACAGAGACGTAAGGGCTCATTGCTTATTCAGCAGGTAGTGCCTCAGCAGGGGCAGGCCTTGCCAGTTGAAAAGTGCTTCCCTAGCACACCATACAGAAGAAAAAATTATAGCCTAAGTGCATGTATTTCACAGCCAAATCTACTTACAGCAGATGTGAAGGAACCACTGGTGGTCCCGTGGTACAGGGATGTTGGCACAGCCGGCTCTGACAGCAGAGCGTGCCACCAGCATGTGTTGCAGCCCTTGGTTCTCAGCTCAGCTCACAAAGACCCCAGAGACTCCAGTTCCCCTTTCCAATCAAGAAGGGAACTGTTCTTGAAGCACTTGTTCTAGGTAAAACACTTTATGGTTTGGCCTCCCCAGATGCCATCACCCACAGACAAATGTTTGGCCATCATGTCCCTACTAGATATGGTCCTGTTGTCTTCTTTTGACTCTTTTGATTTTCAAAACACAAACGTCTGGGGACTTTAGTTTTATTTTCATGACATGCTGCTTTGCTGGCAATTTTTCTTAAGGGCTTTTCCTCCTTTCTCTTCATACTTGGATGCTAGCTATGGGCATCTGAGAAGAGTGAAACACATGAGATGAGCAGCAATGGTCAATCAGGCCAACATGCATTTAAAAATACATGGTAGAGACGTAAATGAGAGGAATGCAGACACCAAAGAAAACATACATAGTTGTGTATAGAAAAGAGAGTCACCTAAAGGTTAAATTAAAATTATCCTCAARCAAAAAAACATCAGTTGCATGAGGCAGTTGGGCTAGAATCCATTTTGTTCTCACAGCACTCTCCCCCTTTCTGTTGAATTACGAAGGATTATTAATTATTGCTGCTGATATGGTATTCCTGGTATGGTGCTGTGCTAAATAAACATGACACACAAAATGCAAACAATACAGCATGTTTTATACTCCCACCTGCCTATATTTCTTCACCTCTTATACACGTCCCTCAAGAGTTCGTTGTACAATGCCAGTGCTCACTGTAGTAGGATGAGAATATCATCCATGCATGACCAGCGCACCAGCTGAGTTATGAAAACTGAAGTAAGGTGAACAGTTAAGAGTCCTCCCAATACAGACAAATACAAAAAAAAAAAAAAAAAAAAAAGGAACATGGTACAAACAATGTGGCCCACGCACTTTTGTTCCTTCTTGTTGGGGCCAGTACCGGTACCTCCTGACGTGCTGTAACTCCCACTGTTTAGTCATCTCAGAGCTAATTATACATCTACTCCTTAGTTTATTTGATCCATTATTTTTATGAGAAACTGAAAGAGTTCAGTCTAGCAAGATATTCAAAGGAAGACACCTTGTTCATATCTCAGAGGAGACATCTGAGACTAGAAAATTTGAGCAAAAAAAGAAAATTAAAACCAGATGCCATGTCTGAAAAGTGGTCAGCCACATTCACACTGAAAATAAAATCTAACCTTCATGCAACTAAACACCGGGTAGACCACTCATGGGTATTGYGGATTTACCAGCAACTGAGCCTCTGAATTAGCAAGCACAGTGTTCAACCACAGGTTCTTAGACTTCATGTAGGAAACACCTGCTGGTCTATTATTCAGAAGGTCAGACAAGACAGGACTGTGACTTCTGGTTTTAAGATCTTTAAACTGTTAACAGCATTCCCTGCCCAATGCTCCCATCCTTACTGGAGCCTTAGCAATTGGCCCAATAAAAAAATTGCAMGAAAACAAATGAATTTACCACCCAAAAAGATAAATTACAAAAGGCTGGTAGGTCAGAGACACTACAAAATATACACAACTTCAAATACAGGCATATTTTGCTAAAATATGAAATGCCAATTACTTTTTTTAGCTGCTCAGCTTAGTCATTAATACCTGCTCTGGGATCACTTTATACCATAGCAAATAAAGGAAAGATGAGAAGTGAACTCCAGACACTGCAGCTATAGGAAACGACGGTCTTTGCATCGCTGGCTTTCTTGCCCTACCTACTTTCTACCTCCATGGGTCTGAACTCTCAAGTCTCATTCTGATTAAACTCCACGTRTAAGCTCAGTAATCAGCAGCAGTTTACTCATATTTTCTTGGTGAAAGAATGAAAAGAAAAAACCCCATGTGTGTGTATATATATAAAAATATAACAGCAAAATCATAATTAATCTGAGGCTTATGACTGTGGCAGACCAGATGAGATAGAGAAGCTTACAGATTTGCATTGAACATTCTGCCCAGCTCTTGTGACTGGAGWCGCAGCCCTGGGTGACTCCCCGACCTCCACACAGAAAGGATGGATCATCCTGCAACCTCACTCCTCTCTCTTGTATGCTTGCCTCGTCTGAGCTGTCGTGTGAGCCATGACTCTGCTTCATATAGTTATGGGGCAAATCGTCTCTCCAGTGCTGCCCACAGTGCCTACACAGTAATTGGTACACAGCAATGGCGAAGTGAAAGCATTGACAAACCTTGTTACCAATAAAGAAAGCAGCAGCTGCGTAAGTGCGTTTCTCCATAACAGACCTGGGGATGCCTTCAAGGTGTTAAGAACATTTGTAACCCTTCTTCATAACTAATAATTACTTGGAAGTACAAAAACCTAATTAGCTTACAGAACAGATCTGTCTTGGCCTGTTGACACGACATGTTGTTTTGCTGCCAGTTGCTGTGCCTGAGCTGTCAAAGCAAATTTTCTTCCCCATTCAAGTATGGATGTGCAGTCATGGGCATGTTTGTGCTGCAGCATTACTTATGCAGGCCAGAAGGTCTCCGTGTCCCCTCCACTTCTTTAAGGGCTTCTTCATTTCAGCTATAATTTGTCTGTGCTATAAATACTCAAACCTGGACTCACTTTCCAAYGCAGGCACACTGATTGTCAGGGTATCATTAGAACACACAAAGGTATATATAATGCACGCAGGCTAGAACAGACCCACTAACTTGCAGAATGGCTACAGACCACTTGAAAAGTTGTTTAATATTATTAAAACTTCAACTTTCATTCCCTTCAACTCCAAAGCATCATGGCTTTGTTTCCAACAGCATATAGCTGGTACCACCCTGTTCCCAAACACCATCACCACTTGACCTGAACTCTTCATAGATAAAGTGTGCACTTTAGTGTTAGCACTGGACTAGCATCGTTCCTCCTGATACTGATTACCTCCTTTTAGCTCCATGTCCCAAAATACAAGCACTAAATCCAAGCTGTGAATATAATTTTCGTCCCTAGAATGAAAATAATCCATCTTACCCAGAATGCAAATCATCCATTTTACTGCTTACTCCTCCTTCTCAGAGCCTCCTTCTTGTCTGTCACTGAGCAGGGAAGGTCTCACAGTAGGCTCACATCCTGGCTGGTTGCCCCTCCTAAACAGCCTGTGCAGAAGTAGCTGAGAGATTGTCCACCACAACTGACAAGCAAGTACAMGCAAGGTTGCTGTGCCTTCTGGAAGGGTGGCCACACAAGCAAAGATGTGCCAGAAAAATTGCTGACTACTAGACTGATAGCAATGGATCATTAAAATCCACCTCTCCATTAAACAGACTGTTGCAGTATCTTCTGATGGATCTGTTTAGAAGAAACAGACTAAGCTGTATCTTTTAAAACCAGGGTGTACCTTCTTTGAACAAACTGAAAAGAAGGATTCAGTCGCCTAATGGGGAACACGCCACCATCCTTGCTGAAAACTTAGTTTCATTGGGGTTGGTCTCATTACAGTTCCTTACAATGTCTGGACAGATAATGGAAGTGCAGAGAGACGATGGATCATTTTGGTTTGATGCTTTGCTGTTTCTCCTCATTTCATGTATTCAGCAGAGACTTCCCAAATCATCAGGTAACATACAATTGCCCAAAATAATTAGTTGTGCCAGAGCAACATCTCACCGCTCAGCCCTGGAAACCTTCTTAGGCTTCCCACAAGATGTTGGATGTATGATTTGCCACCAACAYGAATTAGCAGAAGCAACCTTCATTCAAAAATCTAAGGCTCATYCAAGGATTTAAGACTGTACATCTACAATTGATTTTTCTGTCAAGTTTTTGCATTTGCAATAGTTTCTATAGGTTTCTTGTTTCCAGAGAGTCAAAAAATGACAGACCAAACTTATTTCTGCTACAGTTTAATCTTTCTGCATCAATAAAGCTTGGGCTAGTGGTGACAGAAATTCAAATGAGGTGTCGTTTCTTTAGGCTTGTTTTGTAAAAACACCCAAAGATCAGATTTCTACACTAGCTGTTAGTGTCCAGACTGGAGAATGCAGGGAAACATTAGTCATTGCTGGAAGTAAAAACTCAGTGCAAAACTTGGTTTCATGACACATTAAAGTTCAAATAAATGCCTGTTTTTACTTGGAAACATCAAGTCTCAACTCCTAAGCTTTGAAAAAATTCAGGAGCAAAGACTATTTACAACCACTGGATCTGCAATGCTGGTCATGCTCAGTAGTAAGAAATCTACAGTTCAGAGATCAAGCCTGGACTTGGCAGACCTCTACCCTGGTCCTGGTTTGTTCTTGAGAGATGTAAGAGAGAAACTGCAAAAGAAGTGCATATAGCCAAAAAGTTTTGGCTTTTGGTGGAGGACAAATGCAGGATTTAGAGGAACTCCAGAAAGTCATGGGACTTTGGCTTTTTCTTTGCTCTGGCAGCTCTTAAGTCTGTGTTTTTCTTGCCCTCTGGTTGTATTGCTATTTTGATTAGTTATTTGGGGGGCTACAGAGGTCTCTAACTAAGGTACGTTAGGCTTATTCAAGCACCTAACTTAGCCAAAACTTAGCCAAAATTAGGTACTCTGAATTGTCATTCCTGTCCTTTCCCAAGCAGCTACTTCTCTTCTTTGAGCACACAGAGAACTTGCAGTGTCTAAATTAAATGTTTAAGACAGTGGCACGAAATCCTTCCTACCCCCCTCCATGTCCATGTCTGGCAATGGTGTGGGCTSAGTATGAATCAGGACCTCTCATCACAACCATCATACAAATAACAACTGTATTCTTATTTCCACAGAGCCTGTTTTTCCTTTCACAGGAAAGATGCATTGACATAAATTTATAACAACATGGACACATTTATGAGAATCAACAAAGAGGTTATTTCCTCCTCTCACTTTGGTATACTTACTCTTTCCCAGGGATTAACTTCCATTCGGCTTTACCGTATGTTACCTTGCATGGCCAGCTCATTCACACATTCATTTCAACAGCCACCAGATTGCCTCCCAGCATTAGTTCCAGGTTCTCTGTCTCTTCACTTTATGACTCCCTCTCTGGACTTGGCTGCTTTGTGCCTTATGGAAACAATATGCAATTCCGTCAAATCTATGTCCCAATTCTATCTAAATTAATCAGCAGGCTTTATTCTGTGAGTTTGCTTTTCCCTCTTGGAGAATGGCCTCATCATACCCTTTATTCATGAAACAGATATCACCTCCAGTCCCAGAATGTCTTTACATACAGCAATATAGTTTACCTCCTGCAGAGCTCAAAACATCAGTAGCRTTCTCGGTGAGGTCTTAGAGCAGAGCTGCATCAGTTCATAACCCCTGACTCTCGTTGCACTCTTCCAGCCGCACTGCATTATTATACCATTACACTCCTCTATGTTGTGCTGAGTACATGCTGAGCCAAACAGTTATGCACGTGAATGCTATTTGATGGCACGTCTGTAAACTGATTTCCAGATAGCTATTAGAGGCAGAAGACATCGCTACTGAGAAAGGGGGGAAATGAAAGTCTGACAGGGTTAAATCAGTTTCAGAAGTGATCCGGAGAAACTGTGGGTTACATGAGTGTACTGACCATGTAGCTACCTGTTTCACCTAGACAGCCATGGACTCAAACTTCTCTGAAAGCCAGTAATAGCAGATGTCTAATTTTCATAGGACCCTTGAAAACACTACCTAAACCCAATGTAAAGCTTCRTGAACTGAAATACTGATGAAAGATTTCGAAACATTTGGAGATCTTGTGCTTCTACAGAGGGAAAACCTGCCATCTTCTAACTCTTCTATCTTACGGCTAGAAGAGCGCAGCTGATACCACATACCTTGTCTCAATATGCAAATGTTTGCAGCATCTTTTTGTTGCCTTCCACAACAAGAGAGCAGCCACGATAATCTGAGCCTATCTACATGCTTTAGCTGCTCTTACCAACTGCTCATAACGTTCCAGGTCTTCCCACACCCCGGCTACAAGAAAAGTTCCCCAAAAAATAAACTCAGTACATCTGAGAGATTAAAAGACCCTCACTTCTAAATGTTACTGGAGGTTGGTACATCCTGTGCTTGGGAGTTGTTCCATGAATTAAAATATCTGAACTCCACTCCCGGCTTTACTGCAGACCTTCATGACCTTGGGTAAGTCATTTTATTTTTTCTATTTCTGCTCTACTGTTTTGTTTTTCAGGTGAAAGATCCCTTGGGGAATGGATCTGTCTCGCACAGTGTGTCGAGATACCACTGCTCTAAGGTGCAGGATCACACGCTTGACTGGGCAGTACACCTTATTAACAAAGAAAAGTACTGCAAGTAAATGTTTCCTATCAGGACTTACTTAACAATTAAAATTTTATAACACATGTTTTTTGCATGAGAATGATCTTTTTCACTTGAAATTGGGCAAAAGAAAAAATGTCCTGAAGCTCAAGAGATTTGGATTGATTTGTCATTAACATCCACAGGGACATATTGCAARGTCTGGTTCATATGCTACCTATCATCTTCCTGACTGCTGCACATTTACAGCAGATGGGCTGGACTATCTTGAGACTCACAGCTATGTTGCATGCCCTGATAGAGCTATGACAATTGTTCTTAATCCTCTAGGATACCTTTGCCTCTTGTTTTCTAATGTCTTCTGCGAGAACATCATCATCTGCGTATCTGCTTTCTGCAGTGATCTGACAATGCAGAGTAGCAGTCCATGTCCTACCTCCTGTTAGCAGAGATTTTGCTCTGAGGTCAACATTGTCTGGTAATTTTTTCCATCAATACTCTTTTGTTTACTGCCTAGGAAAAGCRTCTGTGGTAAAGCCATGCTATTTCATTAAAATCTGGGGAGTGTTAGTCAGAAAAGGGCACAGTCATTAAGCAAGATTATTGGAAATATGTTCATCTCTCCCAAATGCAGAATAATTTTTTCTTACTGTGACTTACACATTACGAACATTGCAACAGTTGCTCATGGAACAGGTTCACACTTACGTATCTTAAGGCATACCTTATTCCAGTTCACTACAGGTGACCCCTAAAGCCCCTAAGGGAGAAAGAAAGTAGATTTCAAGGACATTTTGGGAAGATATCCTGAGTGACCTAACAGCCTTTTCCTTCTGTGGATTACCATCCTAACACCAGAAACTGCAGGTTCCTGGCTTAACGGTCTCTACGAAGACAGATAAATTGCAGGCTGAACAGAAGCAAGCAAAACTTTGCAATTAAATAAAGGAATCAATGCATAGGAACAACCAATATATAGGAATGAAACTATAGTTGAAACAAGATCCTTAATTTCATGGGTAAAGTGCTTGTGCTTTAAAGGACTTTCTACTGTATATCACCTCCAAGGGCCCAGGCAGTTACCAGCTTCCAACACTCATTCCCAGGACGTAATCTTCACCAGTGACTTCGGAGGTGACTGCTCTTTCTTCTTGAAGATCCCAATGACCTTGAGAATTTTAACATAAAAATTAAATCTTTGTTCATGTTGTAGTCTATAAAAGTCATTTTAGTACCGATAAGGAAATTTTAAACAGAACTAAAATAATTGGCACATTGCTGGGACTTAATAAAAACATCAGCATTAACCCCAAACACATGTATAAGCTCTACAGCTCATCTGCAGAAGCAGATGGTGGTAGCTCACTGAGTTGGTCCCTTATAGACATGCACAATCCCCCTCTCTCATGCCATAATCAGCAATAATACAACAGTCACAGTGTATTTCTTCATTAAATACCCAGATGCCTCAAAAAAGGAGCTGCAGATAATTCACCTGTATGTTCAGACTTCACAAAAGGGATATAAATTTGCATTTAGCCCTAAAGAGACAACATTTTGTTTGAAATACCGAATGCTCCAGTGGCTTCACTTGAAATACTGAGCGTTCAGCAACATTCCTCTTCCCAGGGTCACGCAAAGTTTATCTTTCCAAATCACTCAGTGCATCTATAATCAAACTGCATCTTGGCTTTGGTCCTAGGTTTATATCTTACTGACTGTCACTTTGTTCACAGGTTTATAGGAGGTCAAAGCCCCTTGCCCTTCACATCTTCTCTCGCTGAAAACTTATCTAGTTAAAGCCAAAAGACAACTGATAGAGCTTCTCATGCATGACTAGAAGATTTAAGATCATTTCACAAAATCAGCAGCAGGATGTTTTCCATAGTAGTTTATGTTCAACTGCCAAGCGGTTACTCATGCAGACTAGCTGTCTAATAAGTAAAAGTGTTTCAAGGGATGCACTCAATAGCCCTCCAGATCATTATATTAAAAGTTGTAATGATGTCTCTGGTTGAATTCAGTTCTTGCTGTGAAAGCTATTAGGTTAATCAAAATATGAGGGAGCGCACCATCTACTTTTAATTAATAAATTATAAGTTACTTTGTAATCAGCAAGATTCTGTCAACGTTAAGATTAAGTGCTCACCCCAGGACCCATGATCACAATTTTCAACTGAGGATCATGCAGCAACGGCAGCAAATAAGCCTGTATTTCCAACCATAAATGTGACTGTTTCTGCAACACTGTAATAAGATGGCCTTGAGCTCATGCAAAAGCTTTAAAACAGTAAGGTCTCACTGTTTCAGAAAGTATTTAGAAGTGTGTTTAAAATTAAGCACATATTTCAGTCCCATTAAAATGAACGTTTCTTAAACATATCCTTAAAGCTAAATACAGACATCAGTAGTTTCCTGATTAGACCGGATTTAAATAAACACTTATTTTTCTGAACAGAGGTTTGAGTGCCTAAGGAAAGCAGCAGCATGGGCAATGGCATCCAGAGCCCACCACTGTGCTGACCTGCTTGTACGGATCATTTTACATATCATATCCAGTTCCAGCCCAAACCTTTGCATAATCCTGCAAACGCCTCTTCAGGAGTCTGTTTTGTTTATATCAGTCACTTCATTAACCTGAAGAGAGCTGCTACCTTCTGTAAAGTGAATGACATATCTATAGGATGGAGACTAATATTTATATTACCTTCAGTGACTCACAAGAAAAATTGAACAATCTCTCTTACAATGGCTTAATTTCTTTGACTCACAATTTCAAGACAGAGCTCTGCATCAACCATTCGTTGCAGGTACTCCTCAGGTTCAAGGATGGCTCTGTAGAAGTCTCTGAAGTAACTGTATTTTTTTTAAGATAATTCTTACAGTTAAGAAAAGTTAAGAAAAAGCTTACAATTACTCACAGTGAAAGGCTGGGAATATGAACTTCACACAGAGCAGCAGAACAAAAGGCAGAATTTTCCATAGGACCACCAGTTTTGCTGAAGAACTGGACCTTGTTGTGACTCCATTTTAGATAATCAAAATATTTGTTCAATATGAGGACCAAAACCCTGACATCCATAATGTGATAAAACTCTTGCGCAGTGCATCCTTGCATAACTAGCTAGCTGGGCTATATAACTCCCTGAACCCAACGTGAAGTTCTCTATCACAGAAGAATGTGTTATTGTAAGAATCAGCCTTAAAACAAGAAACTTGCATAGAATTCCCATTCACTTCAAAAGGCACTTACACAGGCAAACAAATTATGTTTATAGGTTGTGCTGAAGAAAAAAAAAATATATTCTTGCATTTGAAAAAAAACGAAAAAAATGAGTTTGAAAAAATTCAAATGGCTTTGAAAAGCAAATCAGGTTCTGGGTCCTGATACTGGAAGATATTTAAAAATTAAAGCAGATAGATAGATAAATTTTGCAACTGATTTCAGGGACACTTATTAAACACACCCTGAAAGTCAGGCACATATTTAATTATCTTGCTCAGTCATGGGCTAAAATTATTAGGTCTCTGATGTCTGGGGGAACTTGACGACTCATCATCTCTTCTGGAATAAAACACCAATAATTTTCCTCCAGGTTCAAAGAACCTGGAGAGCGATACCAACTCTACATTCAAATCAGACCATGAGGATTAGGCAAAGGTAGCTATTATCTCTCTATGCAAAGCGTGTTCATAACAAAGGAGATTTAAAGGAAAAAATCTTCCATTTCAGTAAAATTTTATGAGACCATGAAAAAAAGTAAAATCTTTATCTCGGGCACCTTATGCAACATCATCCTCCTAGGAGCATTCTTCTCTTTGATTGGTTTTACAATATTCTTATTCAAGAAACCATTCTTTTCAAAATGTTAAATTTGCAAGTTACATTCTTATCTCACTGCTTTTTAAAAAACAATAATTCTGTTTAAGAGATGTCAGTGCTTTCTGGTACTCCAGTAGATCAGGTAATACATAGTATGTTTTATTGGCCCAGTTTTAAAAGTGTTGAAAACCAGTAATTCTCACTGATTTTAGCGTGGTTTGAGAAAATAATGTGTTTTTTATTTAAACCAATAGCAAATCTCCCGGTTACTTTATAGTGTAATATTGGGACTTAGATCTGATAGTGACTGTGGTTTTATTATTAGGAAGTCACTTGGACAATATTGATTATTAATAAGCTTATGGTGTATAAATCCAAAGAAGTACAAAGTACAACTCCAGCTTATTTGTAAATTCAAACAAAAACATACTGCCACAGCCAGGTGCAAATTAAAACATCAGCTCCCTGTATTGCATATTGCACGATATTCAATATTACTTCAAAGCCTCAGCACTGGGGAAGTATTCTGTCCCAATACCTGTCACTTACGGCTGCGAAGGTAACCTTGAAATAGTGGCCCATATCAAGGCCATAAGTGGGTATTAAACCCAGAGAACAGCTTTTTCTTTCTAAACTTGGGAATTTTTAAATCAGTCCCATAATTCTGGTATCCCACCTAGAACTGGTCAAAAGTTTTAAAACAAAGGTTTCTCGCCAATAAGAACAGTTTTGTTAACATGAAGGCTTCTTGTATGACACTTGACATTTTCAACATTCCCATTTTGGAAAAAAGGCATGCCTTTTAAAAACATAGCATCATTTTGGCAGAAATATTACTGAAATATAATCGACTTTTCTTTTAATTTAAAACAAAGTGGGAATTTTCCAAATCATGAACTTTCAAAGAGTTTCCATATGGCACAAAGTCAGGTTTACACTTTCTAGCTCATCCCCCATCAACGTCATTGTGCAAACATCACCGTCTCTGAAGACCAGAAGATCAGCAGCCAGCACCATCGTGCTTACCTGCAATTACCGACACCCAGTTGCCGACAGAATGGATGGCTCTGCAAACCCTTTGTGAAAAATATTATAAAATTATGGAGACATGAGAAAACCTTAGTTTTTTCTCTCTTAAAACTTCCCCTGTTCCTTCTTTTACAATGATTTTTCCCCTTTCCCTAGGAAGATCTATTAATCTTGGCAGCCTGACAACATGTAGAGTAATTACCCATTTGATCTTTGCTACGGACCTGCTTGTTGGAGTACCTTTGAAGTATGTTGTGTACTTCTTTGGAAAGTATAAATATAATTGAGAATATGTTTTTCCACAAAACTTTCTGCTGGGAGGTCAAATTTCTGACATTTCTTCATTTCCTGGATTCTCTGTCACATACCTCAACGATGCTGATTAACATCAGCCACATCCTGGCATTAGTAATTAGAGGGATGGTATCGCGTCTGAGTGGATTTGATTGCTCTAAAAAAGATTTCCCTATCAGCTATTGAATTCAGGAGAGGTATTTCCTCTCCTGGAAACCTTCCTTTTTGTTTTTTTGCTTTCATAAAGCAAAAAAGAATATTCTTAAACTGTCTTAAACATTTCTGAAGCAGGTGGTTGCTCCTTTTTTGAGGAATTTGTTTTTAAGTTCAGAAGTAAATTGCCATGGAAATGGTACCTGCAGGCACTTGCTCAGAGCTGGACCTTCCTGCTGCCAGCCCTAGAAGAGCCTCTACAGGGTTCATTAAAGGATAATAAATGTTAGCTCATTCAAGACAGAATGCAAGCATTATGCAGAAGTTCTGCAAGGAGACTGTAGAAATTGATTTCATCTTTACAAAAAAGGTTCATTACAAAGCCTTGGGAACACGTTCGTCATTTGCTACAAGCAATAAAAAGCCCACCTTGGACTCAGATAGCGGTTTAGCCCAAAGGTTAAGCTTTCCACTATTCCAATTTTGCAGCTGAATAAACTTTGACTTGGAGAGGGGACATGGGGATCCCACCTGCTCTCAGTGACCTGCATGAGGAAAACGTCGTCCCCAGCACCCATCCTGCCCACTGCTCCTGCTAAATGAACATTAAGGGATGCAGCCAGCCCCAGGGACGGAGCCAGCTGAGGGCACAGCCCACTGTGACCTGGAAATCACTGGAAATGAGCACAGCCCCCCACTGTATGAGCTCTATGGGCACTGAGGATCATTCCTAATACCAAGCACAGCCTTGGCTTTTACTGAAACTTGTAGGGCCAGCTTGATTTCACTGCAGCATTCCCACAGGCTCGCCAGAGCCCTCTGACATGCACTCCACAGAGATTACAACAGACTTCAGCGATCGGGTTTTGGCACAGCTGAGCAGGCTGACAAGAGGCGCTTGAATAATTCAGTCAACTGGTTTGACCAAGCCAAACTCTGCTCTTCTTTTTCTCCCTATTTTCTGCTTACATCGCTTCACGGCGTGGTTGAGTTTCATGGGAAGAGGATTTGTTTGGCTTTGCTTTCTGTCAAAATAATCTTTACGAGCTGTTGAATACACCGCTTTGCTTTGTTGCTGCGCTGATACCCACCGACAAGAACACCTAGGGTAGGTCGGCCGCGGGGACCTCGGCGGCCTGAGCACGAGACGCCCGTGCTCTGTAGGGGAAGGGTGGGAAGCTGCGAGTCCTGCATCCGCTCCTGCAGCGCTGCGGGCAGCTGACGCTTCTATCCTTGGAAAGGTCAAATGCCTCATAACGGGAGCACTAGAAACTCAGCACCATGCTCTGCAGAGCTCAGCCTCAGCCCCATAATTCACATTGCAAACGCCATGGTACGAATGCAGATCTGCTGTCCTAAGGGAACCACGGGCACCGCGAAAAAGTCAAGCAGTTTTATTCCTTCTTTTCCTGTCGTTGCAAGGATGAAATCCCACACCAACAAAATTAATTTATTCCTTTGACGAAGGCTATAACCAGAAGAGAAAAATGGTAGGAAAAACAAATCTGACCTTATGACCTTTGTGACACACTGACAAGAATACAAAATGGCAAGAAGCCCTATTTTTAAAAGCCATCATCCTGCTGCTGTCAGACTGCACTTATGTGAGCAGTAACCCATAGCAGCTTTCTGGCTTGGCTCGCTCTTCCATGGCAGAAAACTGCCTCCACAATATTCACTTGCAGCAAGAAGCTGGGCTACCACCTAAAATCGCCATAACTACTTATGCCTCCCTTTTAAGGTCTCTCTTAGGGAAACTGAAGTTTGTCGTTAAAAAAAAATCCAGTTTTCATTTTATATCTGTGTGCTTAAAATTAGCCATGACTGATTCTGCTGAGGACTCCAGATCTGTAAAGGATAGAAACGCAGGAAGGCAGAACCAAAATGCAAATAAACACCCAAGGCGTAAATAGGACTATCACACTCACAGAAACATGGAAAGCTTCAAAGAAGTCTTTGTAAGATTAGCTTCATGGTCTTACCTTGCAAATGAACAGTTATAAGGAAAACTAGCATTTTCCTGGGGTCTCCGGGTTAAGAATATATTTTTAAAACTTCAGATTAATGAGATCTAGTGCACTCACTTAAAGCAGGAAAAATTATTTTTTAATTACTCAGAAGAAAAACCCAATAATTAATAACCACCAGGAATAATAAATCAGCCAGTGTAATCTCATTTCCATTACCCTTATTAGCTAAAGAGATTGGTAGATAAAACCCAATTTCATTCTTCCAGAAATAAATATACTATTATTTTTAGCCTCATTTCCCAAGACAGTGAAGTCAATGTTCTTGGGCTGCCTGCCTGTTTGTCCACTCTGATAAGTTTTGAGCCTACTGGCCAATTTCAACTTAAATTAATGAAGACATAGTGGTTTCAGAGATGTTAAAGTCATACAGCCTCTGGCCAGGAAAGACTCAAACAAATGCCCCCACTTTGAAAGGCAGTAGCAATGCAGTGTGAGACATATTCACCTCATTTCACAGAAATGGATTGTGGATATGAAAAGTTGCATGGCTGGGCACAAGGAGAGAGAGGGAATATAGAAGGATACGTGAGGATACAGAGAGCGCTTAGAGGTATTTCATGGAGGGGTCAAAGAAACATCAATATGTAACTAAGGAATACTGCAAGGATGTAAGGATAAATAAATAAATAAACCCAGAAGCAACAGGGTTCACTAATTCCACCACTCCTGGAACAATTTCTTACTAATTCTTCACTCATCCTGATGCTTTTCTGCCATACCAATGCCCATGCAATCATCCTCAAGCAACCCAAACTTCAACACAGGAGACTGTTACTGGAGCTGAGGGGAGTCCTCACGCTGGTGTTTTGGCTAAAACCTTTCGAAAATTTCTGTTCTGTATCTGGCATCTGTATATGTTAAAGGAAAGCAAAGGTTACATCCAGACTCTGTTCTTACTCCTAATCTGGAGGGCCACGGCCACCCAGCAACAGTGCAGTTACAGCAAGCCGGGAACAGAGCTCAAGAGCAGGAATGGCTTGACTGGAATGACGGGCACAGGCAGAGAAAGGAGTTGACTACTTTGGAAAAGCATCCTTCCTTAAAGAGATAACCTCAAAGGCTGGCAGGGTGAGCAGCCATTGCTTTGCTTACAGAACAAGGAGCTGACCTGGCGAGGTCCCCTCCTCTCTGCTCGCAGCTGTATTGCAAATGCTCATCCTTTATCCCTTCTTCTCTTAAATTAGATTTTGCTTGTGACTTGTGCTGGTTTAGCAGTTTACTGCATGCTTGTTACATGCAATCTGCAGAAGACAAATTGCCTAGCACGCAGGTTTAATCATATCTGCCTTAGACAGCTTGACTATATTATGTAATAAAAGGAATACTATAAGATAATCTTTAGAGATACAAGGGTAGTATAACTAACATGACAATGCTATCACTAAAAGCTTTGCAAGTATGAGTAGCCATTGTAGAAGCCTAGACTGAACGTCGCTTTAGTTATGTTAATACATAAGGTGGATGGAAAACAGTGATGGAGAGACAATTCAGGAATAAATTATCTGGGGCTTTCCCTGGACAGAGGACAGAAAGCCCACTTAGTCACCAAATAGCCCATAGACATATTTGTGATATTATATAGGATAACTTATTACCATGGTATGTTTATTTATCCTCAATAGATCAATTTAATATTAATAATATCCAATTATCTAGATGCAAAAAATTTTCTTTGAAAATTCCCACAAACTGTCCCTGAATTCCCACAGACTGGGGGGGACAGTCCTTAGCAAGCTGATGAGCAGGTCGGGTTCACTGAAGTAAATTCCTAACCATCTGATTACAACATATTTTACATTATTACTAAAATATTTACCCTATGGATACAGTGCAACGTAGCCTTCTGTTTGCAAAACTCTCCTAAGGCCAAAAATAGGTTATGACTTAAAATTAATAGGCACCACATTGGGAGTCAACGTAATACACCCTGACCAAGACCCAGTTAGTAAGTCATGAGGTGTCACACTTCTATTTTTAGCAGTAAATTATGTTTTTTTCCTGGGCATTGACAAACTCCTTTCTTTATGCATCAGTTATTTAATGTCACCATTCGTTTACTACATAAGGTGTTTTATATACAATATTGTGAAAGCAAATACTGCAGAAATGATGACCAGCATTACCCAGAGGTTGTGCTGGAACGGCGAGGCGTGCTTTATGTAAACATCAAATTTCTCCTGAGTGCCTTTTTGGCTGAAGTCAACCAGCAAAGGAAGGATGACAAAGTGGGTCGCGGTCGCAGCATAGGAGCCAGCTATTCCTACAATCACTTCTATGTTCTCCGTGGTCAGAGCACTTGTGGTTGACAGTACTGGGCTCAAACAAGGAAAGAAAAGTCTTTGATCAGTCCAACAGGGAAGGAGTGAGCACAGCCCACAGAACATCTCTTAAACCACTGCACTTAGGGCAAAGACAGCACTCACCTTGAATGTTGGATATAGTCCAAAGAAATGAGGAACAGCCCAGGAGCAAGAGAGCAGTCCAAAAAAAAATGTAACAGCACAATCGCTTGAATCTTACCATTTTCACAGTTGAACAGAACTAGCAATGAAAGGGTATAAAAGGCCCCAACCACCACGAAAACAGTAACAATCCCAGCATCAAGGTGATTCCCAGTCTGCCTGGGAGGAGTGCTCTGGGGAGGGACCATGTGGGACACAGGAGCTAGCTGGATTTCCTGTGCCTTGGCTCATCACAAGGGGATGGAAAGCCACCATGAACATGGAGTGAGAAACTGCAGGAAGAAAGAAGAAAGTCAGCATTTACAAACTCACAGGGAAATTCTTCATAAGGACCTGTCACGTTTCTAGCCAAAGCCTGCTGTAATGTCCTTTTGTGTTTTGCTGGGTTTTTTTATTAATCCTGATGTTAATCATTATCACATCCTGCTTTCTGTAGTAATTACAGCAGACGAGAGAGAGATGAGCCTGAAACATCAATGGCTGCAAGTAGCACTGGACTTCGGGGAGCTCCAAATCAATTCTTTTTAGCGTGAGCTTATCTTGAGCAAAAAAAAAAAAGAAATTTGTTAGAAAACAAATGCAACGGAGGTTGTCAAGTAATGTAAATGAGGACCCTGGTAGTCCTTCRAGGAGGACATGACACATTACAGAGTGCAGATACCTAATCTCTCGCTAAACGAACTGGACCTGGTGTAAACTCAAAGTATGCTGTTCAGCCCAGATCAAGAAAGATCATCCCACAACAGCTTAAATACATGCTAAACGGATTACCTGCCCAACACGCCGCTTCACATGGTGCCAGCTCATCTTCGGTTGGCTTCTAACATGTGACAAAACGTGGGCAAAAAATTCCAGGATGCCGGCATAACATCCTGCATGACACCCACAGCACTGAGCAGCTCTAGCTGCTGGCAATGTCACACACTAYGATAAATTCAGATTCCTTTCTTTTTGCTTCAAGAAGCATTCGACAACCAAACAGCAACCTGCTGAGATGCTCTAAACCATCCTAGCCAGAATGACTAGGGCAAGGATGTGACCGAAGAGCCTTCCTTACTCTAAATTCTGGCATTTCTCATAGACCTTCATTAGCTTTGTTATCAGAGACGTACACGTATGTAACAAAGCTGGAGGCCCAATGCACATTGGTGTGGTACTTCACTGCTGAAAGCATTCATGGCTCTTGTTTCTACCTCTTCAGCAGCTGAATCTACAACTTGCCGTTCAAGGCTCCAGATATTCAAATCCAATAATTTCACTAGTGTCTCACCAGCAATCGAGCATTTTCTGCACTCTTTTGTCTAGCAGGATATATTCTTTTCAAGAAGTAAAAACTTGTCTTTCCTTGACCTAAGTGAGTTATACAATCAAGTAAAACTAAGTAGATGATCCCTAAAATGGTGGCTTCTTTTACAATTGCTCTACTAGTTACTCCAGACTGGTGTACAATGGCTTTATTAGCTGATTGCAAGTAAGATCTTGTCTGAATGGAGAGGAAGATGTGTAAACATCTGCCAGAAAAAATGCTATGGAATTTCCCATAAAACTCTCATTTATCAATATTTTAGTCCATGTTTAGCCTGCAGCCCCTTATTCCACACAATCTTCATTAACTTTTAGTACTAACACTATTGTTCACCGAAATCTAAAGCAAAAGATGAACATGGGCATGTGCAACACTTGTATGTTTTTATACCTTCTGTGGTGCAGCACACATAAAAGGAATGTGACTCCTGTTTCTCTGCTTCCCTGGGGGACTTACTGCTCCAGAGAACCCCACCATCTGTTGAAAATACCTTATTTCTTTCCTTTTTTATTTACCTGTACGTAACTCTGAAAACAAAACCAACAGAGCTTTACAAGACAGCCAAACTTCAAACAGCCCCGGTGCAGGAGGCAAACTCCTATGCAGYGCTTCTGCTCCCAGTGGGAGAGATTTCTATTGCATCCTTGCTAGCAAAACCTCAGAACCATTTCACTGTAGCAGAGTTGTTATAAATTCATGAGAGCACAGCAGAGATCAGACTGGGGCCTGTCTCGCGTGAACCAGGCAGTTTTGCATGCCATCCATGTAAGGCTTCTTAAGGGACCATCTCTTAAAGTCTAAGAAGAGCATACTGTCATTCCCTCCTCGGAGGGAGCGTGCCCCGTTCTGCCTGTTGCCGTTCTCCAGTAACCCAGAAATACCGTGTATCAGAGAGAATAGCTCCATATAGAAACGTGGGTAGGTAAGGGGGAGTGTGCAAATTAAACTCAAGAGCACTGGAAGCCATGCAGCACTCAGGCATCTACTTGTGGCAAATCCTGCAAGGATACTTGTAAATGGTTTTAGTTTATTTTAGTAGGAATAATGTAATAGTCAAACTGGTTTTGCACAGATCACTTATAATGGGGTAGCAAGAAAAGGAGGAGGGATTATTTGCGGCCTTTGAGGGGACTCATAAGAAAGTTGGCGGCAAACTTTTTAGCAGGCCCTGTTGGGACAGGACAAGGGGGAATGGCTTTAAACTAAAAGAGGGTAGATTTAGACTAGATAGAAGGAAGAAATTTTTTACGCTGAGGGTGGTGAAACACTGGCAGGGGTTGCCCAGAGCGGTGGTAGATGCCCCATCCCTGGAAACATTCAAGGTCAGGTTGGACGGGGCTCTGAGCAACCTGATCTAGTTGAAGATGTCCCTGTCCATGGCAGGGGGGTTGGACTAGATGACCTTTAAAGGTCCCTTCCAACCCAAACCATTCTATGATTCTATGATTATGCTCCCTCCTGAGCCTYCTGTAATTAAGTTAATTTTATCAGGATAAGCATTACCTGGGTGTACCCAGCCCTGTGAAGACCTTTCTTTTCATGCATTAGTGAATTGTTTTAATTCCTCATTATCACTGATGGAGGTAATATGCAGAAACCCATGCACGCATAGATAATATGGGACTTTGCACCCATCTTTGCCAGCTGCCTCCTCTATGGAGTTACTGTGCTCCCTGCTGTAGCTGAGTGCCTGAACAGCCTGCTGAGAAGCTGAGCTCACTCTCCACATTTAAATTAACAWTTTTATGTATCATTATATGGACTTAATTTATTCTCGATCTTTGGCTTCTTAATACACAAAAATGCAATAAGAAAGAGCCAGCCAAGAGGGCTGTTTTTATCAATAGATTATTCAGTATGTTTTTCTATTCCAAATTTGAAGCCCTTAAAAGCGCTCCTACTCCACTGCATATTGAATCCTGTGGATGTTTCCTATCTCATCTACTTCTCCTTGTCTCATTCTGTTAGAGGCCCTCCCTGTCGGATAAAGTCATCAGGTCTTTGGATAAGGAGAAGCAATTTCTTTCTCTTGATTAACTGCATGACTTAATGCTACCAGCTGCATTAGGGGACAGAAGCATGAGACAGGCCATCAGGGAATCAAAGTCAGCCACAGGCACAAAAACCTCTGCAGCAGCAGCACCATGAGGTTTGAATAATCGATTGCACATTCCCAGGGAGTTTGCCTGCAATAATAAAAATATTTCTTGTAGCTTTCAAAGGAAATAGGTAGATTGACAGTAGAGACAAAAAAAAAAAAAAAATCCTACAGCATCACTTTTTATATTATTTGCAGAGCTTGAGATGGGTAAGGTGCAAATTTTTGGCAATCCAGATATGAGATCCTGTTATTAAGAAGATATGCTTAAGTAACTGCAAGTATTAAAATGAGGGAAGTTAACATTGGCTCTACCCAGGTGTGACCAGAAGAGCATCCATCGGAGAGTAAACTCTCAGCTGCCTGAAGCCTGAGAGAGTCCTGCCAAGCTTTTCACACTGACTAATAACTCAGTAAGTGCTTCTTAAGTAAGTGTGAGGTCTAAGCCAATRCTAATCTGCTAAATGGTTGTTGAATGTTTGAGAGAGCTGCCCACTGCACCAGGAAGGTGTTTTGAAGTCCCAGAGAACAGCACAGTTACGCCAGCAGAGGTACATCAGCATGTGTTGAACATGGCRTGGCAAAATGTTTGGGAAATTCATATATATATATAAAAATATATAATATATATAGTTTCCAAATAAGAGATATTCCTTATCTGAAKCCCAGCCTCCAGGCCTTTTTCTGAGATGCTCAGCTCCAGCCATCTTGCATGCCGCAGGAGGAAGCAATAGGTCTCACTACCCAAGTAGATCAACTCTCCAGAGCTTTTCTAATTAGAGACACCAGCTCCATGCCAAGGAAATGTGCTTGCTGCAGCTTATTTTAGCTCTGCAGATCTGACAAACCAGTCACTTTTCTTCTTATGATCTTGTGTAATTGGAAGACAAACTTTTTCTGAATAATGAATGCTCGGAGATACCACTGCTCATGAAGCAATGTATTTTCATGATAAAAATAGATCTATAAAATGATAGCTTAGCAATAACAGAGAATTTGCTCCTGTAAATCACAGAAGCARAGAATGGTTGAGGTTGGCAGGAGGTCCCCACTCCAACCCCTGCTCACAGTGGGGCCAACTTCAACATCAGATCAGGTTGCTCAGGGCTGTGGCCAGTTAAGCTTTGAGTGTCTCCAAGGAYGGAGGTTGCACCACCTCCCTGGGCCCCTGTGGCAATGTCTGACCACCCTCACAGTGAGAACATTTTTCCTATCTAACCAGAATTTCACTTGCAAACTGCCAACGGCCCCTTGCCCTTCGCTGTGCAGCTCTGAAGAGAGTCCAGCTCTATTCTCTGTAATTTCTCATTAGATGACATCACATTTATTTATTATTTCAATTGCTATTTGATGCTCTCCTCATTTTAAGCTTTTAAAAACCAGGCCTTACTTTGTTGTGAAAGTTACTGGGTAGAATTGGGAAGAGATGCTTTTTCTACACGAACTGCTCCTGTGCGTGAGGATCCCTTCTGCAGAGCAGTGTGGTCAATTAAGACCCTCAGCCAAAAACAGCCCTAACAAAAACTCGTGTTAGTCAAAGGAATGAACATTTTCTAGCTTACCTTTCCTTTCYACTTTACTTTGAGGGGCGTTTGGTAGTGCTGCTGTTCCTGGGAAGCTCAGATCATGTCAGCACAAAGCACTGTGCCTGAGTCTCAGYGGCCATACAGTGCATCAGCCAAACAGTGATGACGATTAACATGTTTTCCTAACTCCTTTCGAGCTTTTTGCCTTGTACTGGGCCAGAATTCGCAATAGTTTCTAGTTCTTGCAACTTGTCTCAACACACACAAAATGTTGTGCCTGAGGACCTTATCCATCCATTACTTACCATGTGAAAGCAAGAAGTAAAGTTGTTGTTCTTTCCCATTTAAAAAGGGGAATGAATGTTTTCTTCCCTATATTCCATCTCTGACAATGTCACACAGCCTCCTATCCCACCGCTGCCCATCCACCCGGGAGCAGTGGGTCCTGTATGCTCAGCCCCCAGGCTGCAGAGGGTTTCAGAAGTTATCAGGCTTTTCTTTCCTCCTCCACCATTAGTTCGTGGGCAGACACAGTAGATGTCTACCCTAGTCCCCACCAAAACTTAAAATTTCATCTAGCGAAGCTCAGGTAAATCCTTCCCAGGCGTTATTTCTAGCTGAGAGACTTCTACTCAGCCACAGTCCATAGGATTTGTTGGTCTCAGTCCTCCTCCTGGTGGGGAGGGGTGTAATGGCTCAGCACCAGGGAAGGAAGGAGAGGAGGAATTGGGGATGGGATGTGCCTGGTAAATGAGCTGCCCCTACCTCCCCTCAAGGAAAGTCTCTCCAGGTCGACAGCCAAAACACAGTCATGGAGCCAAAGAGGAGCACTTTCCTCCTGCTGTAAGCAGTGGCATGTGAGCAGCACAGAAAGGCACCGCTTCCCTGCCCAAAGTCTGCTCCATAGCAAAGGGGGTGAGAAAAATCAAGCCAAAGAGCTGTTTCTCTTCTTCCACCACCAGCTTTCACCAGCTCTGAGCTCCCTGACGTGCAGCACGGAGCTAGCAGCAAGTAAACAGAGGCATGAGCAAACAGCGTCTTGCAACGGAGGGCTGAGGAGCCGAAAGGTGGAGGTTAAGGGTGTACTGRCTCCTCAAAGGAACAAACCAACAGCAGGACAAAGCCAACACTTTGGTGTTGTGGAGGAGCCCAGCACAGAGACAAGATTTCCATTTGCCCTGATGGTTTCTCTCCATGTGTTACTTGTGTGCCTCAAACATCTGAACTGAAATCAAGAGCTGGGACTTGYACTGCCCACCCTTCCCCACAGCCCCGCAGGCTGATGTGACACCGTGCAGCACACAGAACATCACAGAAATGAGGAAAAAGATGGGAGCAAATAAAAGGTCGATGCAATACAGAGGGATTAATAGAGATTTCTGTGTTGTTTCCCTTGGACGACATCGAGGGCTCAGCCCTTTGTCTCAACATAGCACTGCAACTTTTGGTAGGTTTTTAATAGAAAAAATACCACAGGGATATTTTATTCTGTCTGTTTCCTTTTCTGCTTTTTCTCCTTCCCCACATTGTCTTGGGAAAAAGTAACTAGAGGAGTTTCAGCTATTGCCAACTGCTGTATTAAAACAATATAATTTTGGGCAGCCCCAAAGCATTATTTGTAGCCAAAACAAGCACAGTTTATGACTAAGCCTTTCACATCAGCAGATCACAGGCAGGGGGTTGAAAAACTGATTGCGTATCTAAGCACATATGCATCCCACCTAAATATCAAACATTAATTTGAAGCGTTAAATGCCCACAGCCCACACACTGCATCCTTCAAACTACAGAGGGAGGAACATCGGAGGTGGGCTGAATAACAACCCAGATGTGCACCTTGCTCTCTGCTTCCTGCAGAGTGAGCCCAGGGGGACTGGTGTCCCATCTCCTGGAGTAAATGCCAAACCTCAGGTGAGATGAACCCAAAGCCCCATCCCAACATCCATTACTGCCAACAACAGCTCCCTGAGAGTCAATAATYGAGCCTCTTCGTCATTTCTGTATTATTTAAAAGTTCAGCTGTTTATTCTAGCAGTCTGTCACATCACAGCATATTGCTCTTCTCTATCTAAAACGGATGGTGTGGGGCGAGGAAAACAGCAGATACTCTTTTTTCTTCTCTGTTTGAGCTTTAACCCCACAGAAATAGTCCTTCTCCCCCAGACCTTTACACACTGCTTACGTGCAATGCACAGGCTAAGACACTAACCCTGACAGAGCTCCCTGTAGCACAAATTCAGCAGCAGTAGCAAAGCGCACAGTGGCTCTTGTAATTCGCTATCTACTAATACAACATTATACATCAATCAATAGGTCAGAAGATTTCACTGMTCACTGGTTTTGTGGAACCAATTAACTGGATGATAAAGAAGATTAATTTATTATGGGATCTGCTAGGACACTAATTGTTTGCCAGAGGAAAGAAATTGTTTACTTAGCTCTAACAGAGGAATGATTCCCATTTATATATGTGTACATATATATACACAAGACATAGGAATATATGGACCTCAGTTCCAAATAGCTGCAGCGTGTGGTGTCGAGTGCCTTTGCATTGCAGCGTGAAGCCGGTGCCGCCGGGCGCAGCAAGCTCTGCAGCTGAGCCCCTCCGCTCTGCAGCACGCCGTAAACCCTGCAGCAGCGCAGACAGCCCCAAGCCGCATCCATCGAGCGTGCCTGTTGGTGCACGCTATACGTACCGGCGCTGGTAACATGTTCTGTGTTCAGTCTGAAAAATTCTGCTTGGGGATGGCTGCAATGTGTTTCAGTCTGAGTAAGAAGCAGAGATTTAAGTGAGACTGGAGATGAAGGCACGGACCTTCCTTCTTTTGCATCCCTTCTGCACTGGTAGAAAAGCAGCACTGCTCTTCTCTGAATGCAGAGATTTAGGAGCCTTTAAGAGGTAAAAGGTAATGAAAAAAAACAGAATAAGGCACTTCAGCGGCCACCAATGAGCCTGTGTGAGCGGTGTTGCCGTTAATCCCACGGGCTCGGCAGGGAGCCCGGGAGGGGAGCAGACACAGCGCGTGGCCGTGTGTAGGTGGATGGCAGCACACAGGCCAGCGCAGCATCACACAAGACACAGCTCCAGCATGACCAAGCTGCAGCTACCCTGCCCAGCAGCTGCACGACTGGTTTTACCATCTCAAAGCAGCTGAGGTGGCTGTGCAGCGTGCTGTGCCCCGACAGCATCTGCGTCACTCCTGCTCGTGTTGCCAACCTCCAGGACTCATCTCTGCATTAGCATGTCTGCTGGCTGGGCTCTGCCAAGCCACGGTGGGTTTTCCCCTTAATTCATCTGCCTAAAAAAAAAGAGCAGAGTTTTTCTTTGGGATTTAGCTGCAGCCTCACACAAGCCCTGAAGAGTACACAGGACTAGTGCCACAAAACATCACTGTGCAGTTGACACCACCAGCACGAGGAGCGAGATCCCCAGCAGAGCAAGGAAGATTCACCCACGAAGGCAGCGGCTGGGGTCCCACGATGGGCGCTGACCCCCCCCAAGGCCATGTGCCCCCACATGCCGGGCTGCAGCGTGCTGGCAGATCACGTACGGGGCTTGTAGTACAGCCGAGACGAGGCAAAAGCCACTGCAGCGTGAAAGGAATGGCATCCGCCCAACAGGGCTGCCGCTTAATGGACTGATTTTAGATACGTATGTTTGGACAAGGAGCAATCAATATTCTACAGAACAGCACAGCACATACATTGTCTCCAGCCAATTATGCCGCACTCTCCGTTATACAATATTCATTTTAATGTTACCCTGAAAGGAGGGAGCATGGCAGGTCAGCCAAGTAAAGTGACAGCCGTTGCTATACAACCCAGTCCTCATTTCTTTGAAAACCCATGTCAATACAGTGCAAATCCTGACAACCAGACCCTTACAAAGCACGGTTCTAGGAAATCCATTAAAACTTTACTCGGTTCATCGCTGTTGCTGTTTTCTCTTGCCAGTGCCACACGTGCCATCTGGGCTCTGCTGCCGGCTCCGCTGCACGCCCAGCACAGCATCCCCCCTTCCCCCCAGGCACCCACCCCAGGTCCCCGGGGAGGAGCAGAACGGAGTCCCAGGGACTCAGCTCATCCTCCTCTTCCTGACCAAGCACAGGGAGCTTAGGGCAACATAGATGCCCAAATTGAGCCTGGATAGCTGGGGGCCTTACCCTGTGCCTGAGTATCTGACTATAGATTCACCCAGCACAGGGCAGCACCATATGGAAAGACATATTATGGTGCCAAGGATGCTGCTCTGAGCCAAAATGCCTGTCCTCGACAGCACTGCAGCTTGCTGGGTCACAGCATCCTTCACCTCTTTGCACATCAAGTTACAGTCTGTGAAATACCATAACCATCCTTTTCTCCCAACCTTCATCTGTCTCTTCTCCAAGGCCGAAGCTCCCCTCACAGCATCTTCAGCTCTCGTGAGTTAGTCTCATACTATCTGGCATCTGTTTTAAAACCTCAGAATGACAAAGGAAAAAAACCAAAACAACTAAAAAAGCAGTTATTTTAATGACTCACTCTGGGTGCAAAAAGACCATTGTTTGAAGCCCATGATTCAAAGGTATGGCTTTTACAGGCAGCTGGCCAGCAGAACACACACTGCTGCAATGCTCTGTGCAGTATCTGGAGGTGCTTCTCTGTCCCAAATAATAGGAAGTTAACGTTTGCAAAAGGCTTTTGAGTGTTCCCAGGCAGGAAGCATTACAGGAGGCAGCAGAATCAGTATTATTTATATAGATCTCATTATTAAAAACTGGAACTCGCTGTAATAAAGCATTACCCAGGAGACCACTGAAAAACCTGAACGAAATCCTGTAATATGCTGGGATGAAATAAGAACACAGAAGGAGACAGCCTTTCAGATCATATGCCGCCTTGACATATGCTGTGCATCGCAGGGGATTGGCACGTCAGCAGAGCACTCTACAATAGCTGCAGGACTCTCAAAACCGCCTTTTCCTTCTCACCTGTATTTCTTGGTTTAATTCTTCCCATTTTGTTTTTCTACTGATGTGAATATGCCTCTTCCATTGGGGGATTTGACAGTAAGAAATGCCAGGGAATAGCCCTGACAGTGCCCGATTTGAAGGCAATACTGAACAATCTTCATGCAGAAGGGGAAGAATGAAGTCTTCCCTTCCCCTAGCAGGCACAGACTGAGCCAAATTCCTCCTGAAAGACCGGGATACTGCTCTGCAGAGCCCCACAAGCTGTGTTGTGCCTTCTCTTTTTAAGCAACTAGCCACAGAAACAGCAGCAGCAGCACATGCTGCAGAAATAAAGCCAAATATTGCCCCCAAAGGGCAAGTAGTTTCTACCTGTGTTTTATCGTGGTGACTGCGGTGCCATTGAGCCGCTGGGGTTTACGCCGCAGCGCTGCCCATGCATGGTACGTATGTACCAGCGCTGCTGACCCTCTGCCTGGGCATGGCTACAGGCTTGGCTGGGGGGTAACAGTGGTTTTGCATCTACAGCCAAGGTGGCTCTTTATTTTCAGGCACAGGCTGCTTTAATGCAGTGCCCCAGGAGCTGGCGAGCCACTCACTCATCTCCCACTGAGGCTCGCTCCACCACTGCAACCAAGAGATGCACACCCCGGGGAGAGGGAAAGCCAATATTAGTTGTGCTCTCACTGAGGGAGCTGCAGAGAAGCTCGTTAGTATTGATAGAGAAGCGCAAAATCAGGCCACTTCAGTCCCTCCTATTTGTAGAAGCAATAATTCTCCATAGGTGCTTAAGTGATTACAGAACAGACCACGTGCAAAATAACCTCATTTCAGATCTGGATCTATTTCAGAACAATTGTGGGCAATTATCAACATTTGGTGATTTGCAGCAGAATTTTCAGTCGGCATCTCAGTCACGCCCTTTGGAGACCCTAAGGAGCAACCAGGCTGTTTCACTGCTAAAGGAGCCAGGGAGAGGTGAAGCTGGGAGCCTGCAGGCACAGACGTGGCCCGAGCCCATCGCTGCTGGGCAGTGACGCAGAGCCATCCCTCCCCGGGAAGGGAGGCCGAGCGGGGTCAGCCGGCACGCTGCCGGCACGCTGCTCGCCCTCTGGTTAGACATGCTGGGGAGGGAGCRAGCCAGGACAGGCACAAGCCAGCCGAGCCACAAGCCAGCCAAATTAAACCCATCCAGAAACACTCAGAGTCGGGGCCAGTTTAAGCTGCTAGTTGTCACCCCCAGGATTGCTGTATTTTAACTCAGAGCGTATTTCACAGTGCTGCTGGGACCCGGACCTCTGGCCAGAATCCCTTCTCCTGTGAAAAACTCTCATTAAACAAACTCCTAAACAAGCAGGTTTGTATTACTTCTTAGCAAACACGTGAAGACAAGTTGCCCAAGGAGAGCTCTGAGCAGTTCACGCCAACTGTTAGTACATTCAAAAAATATAGCAAGATCCATCTGGGGACTGTGGATAAAGCTCAGTATAAGCCAATACTTATGAATAAATGGGGTATCTGGGAACTAAAGTCAGCTAATCTGCATATCATCATCATCAACCATGGAAAATAAAATGTCAAATAGACCAGGTATTTTGGTTGCATCAGTACTTTGACAGAAACCTAAGCCTGAAGCAGACTTCCATGGGCAGTAGATTTTCAATCTAAAAGTGTTTTATACAAAACAAAGGTACCCAACTAGTTAACCGATAGGTACTACATGATAAACGGACAAATAGCCAAATAGTTTCTGTCCTTGATCCAACCCTATTCAGTACATTACTCAATTATCTGGGAAATACACAAAACCATTACTGATACAGTTTGTGCGTGGCAGTATTTGGTGCCAGGAACAGCATTAGTGATGGGAACAGATCTGGAAAGCTGGGTAATATCAGTTTATTTGAGCAAAGTGCTCTGAACAGCTGCAAATGGCACATTGCCTGTCTAAGGACCAAGTACACAGATCATGCTAATAACATGGACGACAGTATTTTGGCATCAGCAATTAAGAAAAGGAAATGGGGAGGTTTGTACAGAGCCAGCCGCACATGAACTCCTCATGTGATGCTGTTACTAAGAGGGGAGAAGCAATCCAGGGCTACATAAGTAGGAGATTAACAAGCAAATGCAGGGAAATGGTGCTATTTTGGCATCCAGTATCCAAGATACCATTGCTAAACGCTGTGAGCAGCTCTGGTGACCATATTTCAAGGATAGTCTTGAAAATATATGAAGGATTCAGACAAGACTCTGAAGTTACATTGGCTCTGGAAAAGTTGCCTGATAGTAAGAGGCTTTCGTAGCCCAGGCTATGCAGTTTTCCCAAAAGGTGGTAGGGATAATTCAGCCACTGTCTACAATTACCTCTGAGAGGAAGAAACTCTGATAGCATGCAGCTCCTAGCCCAGCCAAGAAGGACACATTGCAGAAGCTGTAAACGAAGTAAATATTTTAAAGCAGAGGGCAAGCAGTCACTGGAAGCACAGCCCTGGGGTGTGATCGACTCCACTCTGCTCAGCGAGAAGCATGGGTGATGTGCGGAGAAAGCGCCAGGGCTCAGGCTGAAGTTACGAGCCCAGAGCAGAAGGCGCAGGCGGTGTTTGGATGTGCAAAGCGGCACCTTCTGGCTTGGACACCCGAGTGAGGCAGGCGCCGGGGGTCCTGCAGGCGAGAAACCCCTCCCAGCCGTGCTTAAGTGCTTTCCCCAGCTGCCCCATCTCCGACCCATGCGCAACGGTGTCCCTTAGCAGTACCAAAAATGAGGTTAATGGCAGTGGGAAAACTTCCAAGTGAATAAAAGAAAAGGATGCTTCACAGAGAGTACCTGGGGAGCTGACTGCTCAGGCTGCCTGCCAGAGCCATTTGCAACAGAGGACGACTGAGGTCTTTTGGGGTTTATTCCTCTAAGGGGACGCATGAACAACGTGAGGACATTTTTGGGCTGTGTTGCTGTACCTTCCCGCTGAGACCATCACAGGATGCAATGGATTAAAAAAATGACAGATCTTACACAGGACACTGCCTCCAACTGAAAAACATCATGCAAAGTGACTAAGCTCTGCAGCTGGAAAAGGGTCCCAAAAAAATGACAGAATCCTCCTCTAGTAGTAGAAAACCCTACTGGGTCACTGTAGATTGCCTTAGAGAGCGCCTAGGTCACGAGGTAAACGCAAGCCTGACGAGGCCCGTGCTCCCTGCACAGGGAACGCAGTTACGGAGCTGGCATGCTGCAAGCTTCACGCGACCTATGCCATTGGCATTAACAGTAACGCAGCCCCAGACAATATTCATCAAACAGTCACGCACATGAGCACATGCATGCTTAACCTCAGCTCAGGCTCCTTGAAAATGCAGCCAAGTTCAATATTGCTCACTGGGGGGGTCGGTGCCACCCAGCTCCGAGCTGCCCAGCAGCTTCGCAGCCTCTCCCCGGGACCACACGGTTTGCCCAACACTCAACCCCACGAAGCCTCAGCAAACCCTACAGCMGGGAGGAGCAGGACAAACCCCCTCCCCGCTGCCTGGGTGTCCGACCCGGGACTCCCCCAGCTCACTATGCAGCTGCAAAACGGGAAGATCCTAACACCAACCTGGGCTGAAGGCAGAAATACTCATTTCTGCTCATTAGCAAGTCCACTGGGGTCAGGTTATCGTGCGCAAGCGGAACACGGGAGGACTTGTCAAGCCTTTTTGCCTAATTATACAGAAATGAACTACCCTCTCCAGTCACGTGTCTGTTGTGCTTTCCAAACTACCGYGAGAACTTACATCAAAACCTGTGCATGCATTAGCTGGGGGGACTCTACACATGGTCTAATTAAAAGGAAGGGAAAAAAAATGCGACAAAGCTCCAGAGTGATGAGGCAATGTTTCACATGCCAGAACAGCAGTTTTAATTCAAGTTTGGAGTTTGATAGAAAGCTTTGACTAAAAAGAAATAAAGGCTGGCGCTGTGAAAGAATATATTGTTAGCAATGGAGGTCTGTAGCATGAGATCTTTTCCAGGTAAAAACTGCTTGTTACGATAAATGATCTAAAAATTTCAGTATTCATATAAGTATCTGCGTGCATCATAAAATAAGAGAGTTGCAAATAGATTAGGTTTAAAACAATCTCAGGAAAAAAAGAGAACTCATTTTCAGTTAAGTTCCCCCACGTCCTGTCTTCTCAAATCACTGTGAAGAGCATCCATACAGTCTCAGAAATCCCATTATCTCCCTGTTCTTGTCATAAATTCAGCAGTGTTTCTTTGATAAATTACATTCCTTTCTATCATATTATTTTACTAAAAATTACAAGTCAGTTCTTATTAACTAAAGCCCACACCAGTAAATTAGATTTTTTATATATATATAATTAGAATATATACATGTATATAGTATAAATATAGTATATGCACGTATAGATGGGATCATGATGTGCCATTACCAAAACAGCACTATCATTTCTATAGCTCTTAAAGAGCCTATTGTGATCTGTGATTTATGCGCTTTCAGGAGCTGTGCTTGTCACCCAGAGTCCTATACCTCCTTCATTTTTCTGGTTAAAATAGATTTTTTTTTTTTTAGTTTGTCTACGTGATAAGTTATTCTAGAACAGTTATTCTTGTGTGGATGCCCTCAGTCTGGAATGAAATGCTTTATCATTTTGATTTAGCTTCATCCGTATGCTCAAAATTCTAAACATTTCCCTTATTCCAGATGAGGAAACCAAAGAACAAACCAACCAGCAAGCCTGACTCCAGCCCACACGATGGATTAGTCCAAACATCCTAACGTTGGTGCTGGGCTCAGCCTAAGGACCCACATGCTCCATTTACGCAAACGCTCTTAAACCAGGGCCTATCCTGTGCTCGGGCTGCCCTATCAAATTACTTTTTGATTATTTGGGTTTGYTACACTAGGCAAATTTCCCACCCTCTCCACGTAAAAAATAAATCCATACACAGAGCACGTGGAATTAGAAACAACCTTCCCAAATTTCTGCCATCTTCCCAGCTGGGGAGTAATGAATTCAGGAACCAGACTTTTGCTGCGTCGATTGAGCACRTTAAGCAGCAATTTTATTGGGACAATTTTAAATATATGAGACTGCAGTGTCATTTTGGTTTCCTTCTGAACTTTTGAACAGTATCCCACCGACCCAGCCTAATTTGAGATTTAGCATTCTCTCTCGCATGCAGCCCACACCTCTGCATGCATGTTATTTTCCCCAATAAGTCTTTTTCAAAATTACTAAGAATGCTRAAATATAGAAAAGAACAAAAAATATTACTCAACAAAAAATAAACCATAGAGAAAAAGATGTTTCTAAAACAACAGCAAATTTCAAGGAGCACTGTGCATCTTCAGCACATCCTTAGTGATGCAGTGGGTGGTACGGGCTGATGCAATGAGACATGTGCCTCTGTTGAAACATTCAAGTAAAAGGAAAAAAAAAAAAAATGCGGCACTTTGGTGCTTTATGTGAGTTATCTGCCTGGAAAGGGAAAAAACTCCCTCTCTCCCCACCTGCAGCCCCACAAACTCTGCTTTGCATCGCAGATGTGGCTTCACGATAGCTCTTCCCATCCACCTCTGCTCCCATTGCKCAGCACCACTCCTGAGCTGAACTGCCCGCTAAGAAATCATCTTTTTTTGCAAGTTTTTGAGTCGAATCAGTGCACAGCATGGCCAACAGTGCTGATGCAGCAAGAGTGCAGGATGCTGCTGCTGGGAGCAAAGCAGGCGGCAAAGGGGAGGGACRGGCAAACCTTGCCTTTCCCAATACTCGGAAGCGCAGCCCAGGAGCCTGGCTCTTGCACCAGCCGGGATTACGTTCCCTACCTGCAACTCAAACACCACAAACTTGGCATCACTGAAAAAGCCCCTTGATAACAAAGCGTACTCACACGTTAGCTGTACGTTGACACCTTTCCAGGGGGTGAGTGGTCCAGCCAAGAGGAGAGAGATGTGAGGGGAGAGAGATGACTGTGCAAACACCATCACAAGATACAAGCGCCTCATCGTTGTTCTTGGGTTCTTCATCACACCTGTAACTCAAATGCTGCATTTTACAGACAAGCGACTGAAGCATGTGGGAACACAGATAATTCCTGTATCTGAGGGATCTGGGCACTCARATCACACAGACTTCCATCAAAAGCCCACAGGAATTTCGGCGACTTGCCTGGGGGCAGGAAAGGAGCCTGTGGCAGTGCAGGGAATTAACCCTGAGTCCAACTTTGGAACTGGCCATTGCTATTCTCCCACTTTACACAAAAGTGGCTTCTTCAGGAAAAGCTTCACTACAAGACTTTAATTTTATACGAATTTACTTAAAATTAGCTTGTGCTGTACAAGCATATAGGAAACAAGCAATTAAGGAAAAGCATAGCAAGACTAGCCATTAATTTTCACGTGGTTAGATTTATTTTTGCAATAACCTGAGTGATRAGAGTGCAAGCTCTCAGCCTGCAAAGCAGCCGGGCTGCAGCTCCTCCGGCCGAGCGCACCGTAGGGCAGGCACCGAGGCGTGGGCTGACACACGGACCCCCAGCACACACTGCCCTGCTGCACCCCCCCATCCCCGCGCCGGAGGCCAGGGCAAAGACTTCTGCACCGAACCCAAGGCTGCCACAGCTGCCCTGGCCCCGCAAGCAACGCACAGGTTCATCTTTCCTTTATTAACAGCGGTTTTGGCAAGACTCGGTGCCTGGATTGGGGCAGCAGCAGCGCAGGAAGCAAAGAAAACCCAAGTGGCCCACACGCCAGCAAAAGTGATGGGGGGTTTGCGTGCAGCGTCGCATGGTGTAGATACAGCTCAGGAGGCTGCAGAAGCACATCTGATATCCTCACCTGCCCCAAGGAGGCGGCGGATGAGTCACGGCCGTAGGTAGGTCAGGCTGTGCGGTGCTGCCAGCAGGAACACGCTGAGCAGCCCCAGAAGCATCCCCGCGGGAGACAGGCAGCCAATTCACCTCTCTTTTCCCAGCCAGCAAAAATGAAAACCCAGCCAGGAGCTTTATAGCCTCTTTATTTAAAAAATAAAATGGAAATAAACTTTAGAATGACGTTAACTAAAGCATCCTAAAATAAAACTTCCATTAAAAGGGGAGGCTGAAAGCAGATATTTCTGAAGCTGCTGCATCTTCCGCGGTACTCGCACTTATCGCATCCTGAACCCCCCAGAGGAGCCGCTGCCAGGCTGCTCCAGCCTTGTGCTCCTTGCTCTAGTTAAAATAAAAGGAAAGGATCATTGTCTGCAAAGACAGGCTTGCCGGGAGACCAAGCTCCTAACAATTAAGTCATGCTGTCAGGTTAATTAGCACATAAATTAAGAAACATTTTGCACGCAGTAGTACAAGGCACAACCGTGGCCCTCTGTGGCACAGCACAGAAGAAAGGTTGTGGGGATGGAAACAAATAAAGCACCAGGGAGCGAGGGCATGACTTTTTGCCATAGCTATGGCCCATGGTGCAGACAGTCTCAATAACCAAAGCAAATTAAAAAATTTACCCTGTTTCTATCCTAGCATCTATTTCTTCCTTGATTAATTTTTAAGTTTTCTACTCAAAAATTTGGGACATATTTTCCAAATATTTCCAAATTGGGCACCTAAACTATGTTTCAACCACACTATTTCTGGGGCCAGACCATAGCTGGGAACCACCATGCAGTTCCGCTATCAGGTCAACCCCTCGACCCCAACAACTACTGCCACCACGTCAGGAGAAACTAGTACTTCTGCAACCACCCTCCGTCCCACATCGCTCCCCTCGCACCAAGGCAGGATCTTTGGATGACGATGACATCATAGATAAAAATATTTATTTTTTAAAATTATTTCTATTAATTTATGAAGAACCATGAATTAAATACATCACTCAAAAGAAACCTAGAATGAGAGGCCAAAACGTGTTTGTGTTCAAAGTGATAAGCAATTCCACTCGGTTGCCTGAAATTTTCTCGAGGCTCCTTCTTACCTGAGGATGGCACAATTGTCGAAAAGACTTGAATAAACTTATTCTTCTGAATGGAGAAAAATAAAAAAGATCTTATCAGTAATACCGAGCCAGCCTGCCAGAAGAAAAGGTGTGGGGGGTGGGAGACAAAAAACATGATTAATGATGCCTTAATCTTTTAAGGCAATAATTTCTGCCTTCAAGGGACTTCTGGTAAATACCACAAAAAGTCTCACCAGGAAAGCCCCATAAGCATTAATCTTGCTGCTGGGCCCCAGCAGGTTTTCAGTGCAGCAGATCACAGCCAGACACTCCCCTGGCAGAGCAGACAGACATGAAAACCTATTTCTGCCATAAAAGCAGCGCAGGTTCAAAGTTTGCTCCAGCTCATAACATGGGGAACCCCATCTGGAGCTCTGCCACCCCCTTACATGCTGACAGAATCCTGAAATTCCTCTTCTCACCATGTCAGCAGCTCCTCTATGGAGCCTGAGGCTATTTCTGGTGCTCCACCACAGCATGCCCAGGCCACCTCTTACTCACTTCCCATTTGCTCACTCCACGTCAGGACAGTACGGCTTCTTCAGGTTACTCACATCCTGCGTGAGCAACCCCGTGGTCCATCCAGTCACACCTCCCGGCTGGCATGACGGGTGACAACTCACTGGGACCATACCCATCACTTCTGCCATCATCCTTGCGGGGCAAGCAGCCCAGGAGATGGGGCATAGCAGCCAAAGACAACAGATTTAAAAATTGCCCAAACCAGGGCCAAGCAGCTTTGAAGAAAGAGTGGGATCATATGAGCCCACCATGAACCGTAGTTTTCAGAGTATCTATTACTTTTAGGAGTACCAAGTGATGCAGCTGAGGGTTTGAGCTGCAAGTCAAAGCATTACCCAAAAGGCAACACTTTGTGGAAGGGACCAACGGCCAGGGATGGGAAGGACAGGGGTGGAGAGAGAAGATGGCTGTATGCATGTAGATAGGTAGGATTTCTTTTGTGGTATCCTTTATCAGTGGACACCAGAAGTAGGAAAAGTTTTTAAACCATTATGTAATTTTATTTATTTAAATCTTCCAACTTGCACACTTCTCTTCACAACTCTTCTACCTTGTCTTAGCAGTAGCAGACCTCGAGGGCAGGGATTTGAAGGACAGGGCAGCAGCTTTACAAAACCGTGTCCCAGAGCTCTCGTTAGCCCCAAACAAGCAACAGCTGTCCATGGAATCACAAAACAAGAAACAAGGCACACGGGTTTTGCAAGCTGAACCAGTGCAAACTGCAAGAAATAGCTGTACACATGACACCGCCTGCACTAGAGGCGCAGAAATTAAAGGGAAGGAGAACTTCAGGAAACGCATCCAGACACATGGGCAATCATGCCAGAGATGAGTAAGAGCAAAGGAAGGGAACACAGGTGGGAGCTGGAGGAGGAGCGGGTGAGCCATGCTCACACCACCACCCCCAGCAGCACACGCGGGCATCCAGGGCAGAATTGCAGACTGGTGAAAATGGACATTGGATTGACAAACCCACTGCCACCCTGATAATTGCCCCCCAGCAAAAAGCTGCTCACTGAAAACATCTAAGCAATGTGTACTGGAGATTTGTGCTGGGACAAGGCCATGGCCAAGAGCCCCAGCATGGGGAAAGGTGGGTCCCCGCAGCAGCTTGGGGTACTCTCCAAGTGCCATGTGAAAGCTAAATGAGTCACCAACGGTCAGAGAGGGCTCAATTAGAGCAAGTTCACAAGACATACAGAGAAATATCTCAAGTAAATCTCCCCAGACACCGTTCCCAGCACTGATGCCTTCAATTAAAAGGAGTCTCACTCCAAGCAAAGGCCACTGACAGAGTTGCTCCAGATTTAGCAAATGCCACAGGCTGCATTAGGCAGCCACATAGTTCCCTTCACAGGCAAGGGCCATACGGATAGACAAAGATCTCCCTTCACCAACACATGCTAAGGAAAGGAGACCACCGGAAAGTTATACGATGTTTTCATCACCTTTCATCCCATTCAGGCCAATAAATTCCGCAATTTTACAGTAAGCTATATAGGGAATCGCATACATGTGTTGCATATGCACCCTGGGCATCCCCGGATGTCTGCTTGGCCAAAGATTAAGGTGCTTGATTTTCTCACAGTCTGAAGTCCATGTCATGAACTCAGACCATCAGAAAGATGGCACCAGTGGTACTCTGCTTCTATTGGGGATGCTGTCATTTTAATGCAGTTTAAAAATGCACATTGCTGTTCCCAGCGCCTCCCTCACTCTTCGTACTTCCACCTCACCGCGTTTTCCCCTGGTCATTTTAGCACATCCCCATATATCCCTTTCTCATCCTCCCCAAACTGCCTTTATCAGATCCTGCTTTGTATTTGGTGCCCCCAGACATTTCTCTTGCTGCCTGAGAATAGCCAGAAAAATAAACTCTTAGAAGGCAACACATTTGCCATTAAAAGTCAGAAAGTACGACCCTGGCACAGCTRTATTTTCTGCAGTATATCAGTATCTAAATAATAAGCATCTTTGCTTATTTTTCTAACCCCTTTGCTTACTTGCAAGCCTTTGAAGGCCAGGCTGTATGACATGCAGTGACTTGGGGAACAGAAAGAGCAAACGAGCTCGGATGGGCCAAATATCCAGGACCAGAAAGGCTCAGTAGAACAACCTACACAGACAAGAAATAGGTGGGCGAGTGGCAGAACTGGTTAAGGAGATGAGGAGGTCTGACTGTGCTGCACCATCCCAAAATACGCAGCACATATCTTATCAAGTGAACATTAAGGGACCAGCACCTGCTCCAGGAGAAAAGACTATTTTTTCTAAGGTCCCAGAGCTCATAAACCCTAAAAAATTCAATCGGTTTCATTTCTCCCCCCCCCCGCCCCTTTCCTTTCCTGCCCATTCACGTAACCAGAGTTTAACAAAATTACAACTAAAGATCCAGACTCTGGGCTGTGATTGCTGAAACTTCGCTCTCCGCGTTAATTTGCAAAAGGCTTTTTCAGACCACAGAGTGCCATCTAGATGAAGGAAGGAGGATTTGCTGCAAATCAGCCAGCTGGAGGTAATAAATCCTTTGGGGATGCATCACAGAATGCCTACAAGATGCTTTGCAGAACAGCTCTTTGCAGACTGCAGATGTTTTGTGGCAATTTTTCTAAAGTACTAAAATCCTCCTGTGGCTGAATGAGCCATGCTCTCAAATGGCTTGTGGGATGAGACAAGAGCCCTTTTAGTTTAGCATTTGAATATTTATGCATTCTCACAGAGAAACATTTTAGGTCCTTATTTTTTCCAGGCTTTTTAAGGGTTCACCTGGTTCAGATGGACACTGAATCTGGACGATTTTGAGGCTGGGTTTCCAGGCAGACCCTCATCAAAGGGCACATGTGGATGGGCACAACTGGACCTGAATGAGGTCCTGCACATAAATGAATTTTTTACATATGTGCAAATATTTGCCTACAGGGAGGTATTAGAAGGCATAGGCTCTACGAGCTGTTTAAGACAGGCTAAAAGTCTTGCCTATATCACGAGTGGAAAAAAAATCCTTCAAGATAACTAGAGATGCGGTGGGCAGCAGTTGCTGCAGCAAAAGGGGACTGCTCCAAGAGACGGTGCTCCCACAAACCTGCCGAGCAGCGATAAGGAACCAACACCACACAYACACCTATCTTCTGTTCTTCTGTGCCGAGAAGGCAACCATGTACTTACAGCCTGAGCATCTTAGTTTCTGTAAAAAGAAGAAAGTGCAGGAAAGTCTCTCCTAACTTGTTACATTTCCCTTACACCAAGTTGTGTGTGAGGGCAGATCACTGAAGATGCCRACCACCCCACAGAAGTACCAGCAGCTCCGTAGCCCTTCAAGAGCAACACTGGAAACGCAGCAACCTCCTAAACACGCTTGTGCAAGACCCAAATGAGCAAGACCCGAGTGTGCCTTCGCTGCCCGGAGGTTGCTTCTGGTTTAGATGAGCCTGAGGACAAGGCGATGCTGCGAAGGTCACCGAAGAGGATTAAATCCCTGCTGACCTGCTCGGGGCAGGAAGGCAGCTCCTGCTGTCCTGTCACCTTCATTAAATGCAATGTAGAAATCAGCCGACTGCACCTTGCTGGCTCCCCTCGCCCAAGCTCTCCCCCTCACAAGAATACCCCTGGTTTAAGGAAAAATTCAGCTGAAGCAGGGGAGATGGCAAGGAGCATGAATGTGAATCGCCTTTCTCCAGGGCCCACGTCAAAGCCCAACCTGACAAGCCCATCGTTTAAACTAAGCAGCACTGAAATAGCCAGACGATGTCGCGTATCAACAGCCCGTATTTAAAAGACAGGCTGCAGCAGCACAAAGCCGCCCTCCAGAAGCACGGTCATTTCTTTAGGAGTTATAGAACGATACACTAGCACAGCCATGTAATAAATAAAAGAACCTGGTGAATAATACAAATAAAACATTTTCCCTTCCTACTTTTCATGTTTCTAAATGTATTTCCTTCTGTTGCAGTCGGGCCCTTTCTGCCTGGCCTTTCACAAACCTTCACGCGGTGCAGAGACAAACTGCAAAGGGACTTGGGGGAGAAAGGAAGGGGCTGCTGCCACCCGTGCCTCGTCCCCTCTGCCACGCTCTGATGGGACGAGGAAGCCAGGGGCTGGATTTGGATTCAGCAGGGAGGCTCTCCCAGCCTGTAATTATGCCGACAGCTTTAGAAGAGCTTTACTTTGTGTCTAATTAAGACTTATTAGAGTTGAAGACAAACAGAACTTGGTTCTTTCCGACACTATAGACCCTTTACATGTGCAAAGCAAAAAGATGAAAACAAAAAAGGAGGAAAATTGAGAAAGAGAGAGGTCTGTGCCCAGCATTTTCACTCAGGGCAGGGAGCCCTTCACCATCAGAGACAGCAGGATTGTGGCTGGAGGGACGGAGCCTGACCCAGCGGTCCTCACTCTCTGGTTAGGGGCTGCTTGCTAATTGCTTCCCAGCACACTGTTTGGTAAGGCTGTGAAGCAGGAGGGAAATTCAGTGTTTCATAGTTTCTGATGACTGGGGGGGGAGGCAGGAGGAGAGGCAGCAAATACTGGCTCTCGGGGTGAAGGACTGCACACCTTTACAGCTGCAGGAGAGACTGCGACGACCTGAGCTTCCCTGGGACAACATGAATGTCACCTTAGTTTGGGTATTGAATACCTAATGTATGTGCAAGAGAAAGGACACTAAATCAGAGTTTTTCAAAAGAACTCACAGGAGCTGTACCAGGCACCAGCAGACGAACTTGCCTATGTTTAATGGAAAGGGGCAGGTTCCTCCCCAGTGCAAGTGTGTGTCACAGCAACCTAGCCCCAACCCTTTGATTTCCCTATCTCCAGAGAGACACAGACAATAAACTCAATTCATTCACTCTTTTCGTAGGTTCGTGTCTCATATTAAGAGCGTAAGATGACGAGGGTGTGCGCTGAGATGCAGCAGCTCAGCCCCTGGCACCGGTCGGGTGCTGAGCCTGGAGTGCCAGTGCCCTCTCCTGTTCAGCGCGCACCAGCTTCCCCTGCTCGCTCCGCAGCGTGCTCGGTGCCTTCACAGGCTGGTGGGAAATATTCCCAAACAGCCTGACGTCCTGCTACCGACTAATAAAARATGGTATTTATAAGGTTAAGGGAAACTTGAAAATGCTGCAGAATTTACTTGGACACTCTTCACTGCAGTACAGAAAAATTATCGCTTTCATTGGGCCATTTAGGAAGAAATAATCCTCAAACTATCTCATTCCATTAAGTACAGCAGGCTTGGATCTTCTTTCCAAAGCACATCTTCAGTGACATTCAGTTTTACTTTCTGTGGCTGTAATTCGAACTCCAGCCGCTGCCAAATGTATTTGCAAAGTCACAGAGGAAGAAACTGAAGCCAAAGGGGAGTCATTAGTGGGTCTGACGTTGGGGAATTTTATGCTCCCATTATACCTGGACTGTTTTGCAGACTTTTCACACCATCACTTAATTACGACAGCACGGACTCACCCTCATTTTACCACAGTATCAAAAGCAGTGGTGATGTTAAAGTGTTTTCTAACAACTCTTTTTTCAGTTATCCCAAGGATTTCTGAAGGGGAGCTCTGATGAAGTTGCTTTCTGGTCTAATATTATTACCCATCCTAAAGCAACTGAAGGAATCAAAAGAATGAGCAGAAAACCTTTTCCCTGTTAGAGGACGGGAATATTCCCAATAGGACAAGGTCCCTCAGATGCTTTAGGATGGGCAAAATATCAGTCCAAAGTGGGGGGAAAAAAAAAAAAAAAACCACCACAAAAAACCCAAAACCAGAATTGTTATTGATACATAAACCGAGGGAACTTTCCTTTCTTCTTCTGAATCACCACTGCCTGGAGTCATGCTGTAATGTGGAAATTTCAGCTGCCAGGCTATTATAGTGAAGGTTTCCAACTCATTTTTGGAGAGAACTGCCACTTAATGGCTCAAAACTCAGACAAATAAAAAGAGCTCAAAGCTCCCCAAAATGAACTCAGCTGAGCAAGTGCTCTGGCAGTGTCTGACACCCAGAGCCGACCAGCAGCTTTACAAGGCAAACTGAGCAGTGAAGACACTCCTATCAAATAGGATTTTCTAGTCCCTGACCTGTACTTGGATCCTCAGCAATTACCATTTCTGTCACACCACTTCAGTGCCACGCTGCTCATACGATCTCGATGTCTCCAGTGGCTGGGGCCACCCAACGGCTAAGGAAGGAGGGGGGTGAAATATAAAACTGCTGCCCAGTCATTGACTATTCAACTAAAGGAAGAAACGCAGAGACTGTCTCAACTCTACAGAGAACACACTTAGCCAGGCTAATGAGACAACCCTAAGAAGCTGAAAACACGGACAGCAAAAAAATATGGAAGTTAAGTGCTGAATGAACACGTTTAGCACATTTCAGCTTTAGGAAGCTTGCAAGCAGACTTGTGCACAAAAGAGGAGCTCCCCGAGAGACTGCTGGGCAGAGCAGGGCTTTGGTGACACTGCTGCACCAGCGCCAAGGGCAATCGTCCCACGGGGACGCGGGTGGACGGTACCTCCTGGCAAAGTCAGGCTCTGCTCCTGGGGATGCTGTGCCTTCTGAAACCTSAATTGCTCCAACTGGTGCAGTACCAGTTTGACCAGTTGAAAGCCAGGGCTCAGATGAGCTGGCGGACGTGGTTCATCCAGTAAAGTGGCTCTCGTRCCGCTCTTACAGTTTCAGAGTTATTCTCACCATCACCAGCAACAACCAGCAATGGACAACACAAGCACAGAGCCTCTGTGATTACTGATGGGCAACCTTACATGACATGTTATTCCTCATATTTCTCCTATGCTGTTACAAGTAAAATTAAGAGGGTCAGCCAAAAGTTCATACCAAAATGTTACCTAGTGTGTCAGCAACAATATTTCTATAGTCTCCCTTGCTTTAAGAGTTGTAGTAACCTGTATAGTAGCTTAAATTAATTCTGCTTTGTGTTCTGCCAGTTAGAAACAACAAACACAGCTGCCCTGTTATCAGCTGCCAAGTTTCCTGCCACCGACTTTCTATAAACCTCTTTGCTGGCAGCTCCTTCTGGGGGCAGAGACCTGGTGCGGAGCTCACAGGGCTCACGCTCCAGCACAGACATTGCTGCGGGGCAGGGCAAAGCGAGGCCACACCGGAGCCGTGGTCACAGGGGTAACACCGGAGCCCTCAGCCAAAGAGCAAAGCTCACAGCACAGAGCGAGGATGCAAAGGCCTCAGATGGTAACTCCCAGGAATTACCCACAGCTCCTCATATGTAGATTTTGACATCTCTTTTTTTTTTTTCTGCAACTCAAATCCATGAAAGAAAACTAATTTGTCCCAGTCTGGATGCTCACATAAAAAACATCAGTATACCAGGGTTTTTCCAATGACAAATTTTGGTTTTCGTCAGTTCTTCACATAACGTATGTTCACACAGCACTAATTAGGACCAGATCTGGAACTTGCTGAAAGCCAGTTGGGAAATCAGGAGGTTTATCCAAGAACAAGTTTTGGAGCTTTTAGGAAACAAGGGGAATGTTGCACCAAAATAAACTTAAGTTTAGAAGATACTAAAGGTGTTTCTATACCATAAGCGGGGTTGGTTGGAGTCTAAAATGAGTCACATGCAATGACTTGTGGCTGTAACTCCAAACTCCCAGTAGCCCTATGACAACACTTTTTGGAAAGTCCCATCAATGGACTTCCATATTCACCGCCTGTGGATGCCAGACAGATGTGCAAGCAGGAAACGATGCTCCATAGTTCTGAGAAAATCAGTCCCAAAGTAAAATATGAAGGGAAAGCTGTACAGCCAGGAGCCTACCCGTATCGAAGTGCATCTTCGTCAGATCAGTCAGAGAAAGCAACTCCTTTATATCAAAACCACCAGGTTTGGGGTCTTCTGGCCTGAAACAGCAGCAGCTGAACTGGGAGCTTCCTCAAGCTGGTTCATGTGCTGTGTGTAAGTGTGTATGGGGTACCTGCAAGGGTGTAACCCAGGCGAGGATGGAGCCATCCATTCGGGAGGCGATGTGGACCATGAAAAGAGACATTGAAGGTGGGCATGTCCCCTGCAGCTGAGGTCCCCGCTGCAGCTCCACATCAGCCAGTGCAAAGCAAATTCAGAGCACTGCTGCCAGGGTCTGTTGCAAATCCACCCCACCACTGTCCTCTAAGACCTGCATGGGTGTTAAGGGAGGCTGCCGAAGGTTTCCTTCTCTGTAAGACACAAACATTATTTAATCAATGACTTTAAAGCCATTTATGGCACAAAAGGTCTCTCCTGAAATTTCTAGTTACAGCTGATGCCTGTGCCTAACAAGCTGCTTTTCTCTGTGAAATCACTGCTGACATTCAGTGTTTTCTTTCCATCTGTTCTGTAAGGAATGCGATTTCCAGCCACTTTCCAGGTCCACGTGCTCAGGGCGACTTTAGGCAGTAATTACCCCCGCAAAATGGCATCCACGCTTAGGTCAGGAGAGGGACTTGCTGGGGTACAGCATCACGCCGCAGGGACAACACCATCCTTCGTGTTCCCCATTCAGAGAGCCTCCTCAGTGAAGCATTCACTTTTTCTCTTGTTCACAGCCAAAAAGCATCACTTCAAGGTATAATACAACTCTATAAACTGTATAAAGATACAGCATATAATACTTGTGACAACTAAAAATGCATTCATACCAGAATTACCAGCCTCGCAGTCTCTGAAATCTCTAAAGTACCTAAAAGAGGAAGCATTTAATTGCACTCTGAGTAACTGATGGATTTCAGTCCATCTGTAATACTTAATAGTTATCTCCGATAGCTACATCCACATTAACAAATAAGAAAAAAAAATGTCAAGTTCAAAGCACACTGAAATCAATACGGCTTTAAATGTACTCACTTGAGATGAATCTAAAAAACGCACACATTAAAAAGTGCCAGCTAGGCATTTTTCTACAAACTGAATCACCTACCTGCCAGCACCACAGGACTCCAAAAAGTGTTTCAGAGAGGGGAAAGGTGTCCAAGAAGCAGCCTTAAAAATGGAAGAAGCCCTCAGGGCTGCAACAACGTGTAAGTTCTGCCATGTACTTCCAGAGGCAAGGGGAAAATAGGGGCTACCCGAAAGAAAATTCAGGGAACCAACAGCTGAAGGGCTGTTTGGTGTGCAGACTCTTCTGCTTTCTTTCAGAGGGAAGAATATTTTCTTTCAACTTCATAAAATTCTAAAAACATGAAAGAAAACATCAGTGTAGCAAGTCAGATCAGTAAATACTCGTATTTGCTAATATTTATTGATTGTAAGTAAAGAGTGAGACCCAAAGTCTTGGTGCAAAACCACGTAGCTCTAAATCTGCCCCCCTGCACGCAGCGTTACAAGCAACAGCCATGTTCTCTCAAGTATCATTTTGCAGGTTTTAAATCATGCCTCCGCTACCGAGCGCACATTAAGGTTTGATCAACCCAACACTTATATCAAAAAAAGAGCAAAAGGTTGTAGCATCTGCACACAGGACTGATTTGTAGGAAGTGAGGGAGAAGGAAAAGTTACCTGCACGGCTTCATAACTTTATAAGGCTTCCCACAAGAATACGTAAAACCATTTCAAATGTGATATAGCTTTTAAAATCTGATCCATAGTTTGTTCTACAGCCAGAGCACATTAAAAATATGTCCAAATCTGTGCTCTAAGTTGCTGAAATTCATCAGAATCAACAGGGAACCTGGAACCAAGTAGAACTCCCATCCAGATTAAAAACAATCTAATTTCTTGGTGGACTTTGTCTCAACACTGTACGTACTATGAACTATACAGATCATTTCAACGCAGACTTATTTAAAACAATGCAAAAATTAGAGGATACGAGGAAAGGGAAGAATGACAGAAAACTTGAGGTATTGCTGAGTAAGGGCAGAGTATGGAAGCGCTACCAGGAGCTACAAGGGGGAAGGGATTYGTAAGAATAGGATGCAGATCCACAGCAAACTGCACTGCCTTAGTTTTACTGCCATAAACGGTTAAAAGTAAGAGGCAGTTAAAAAGATATACTATCCTCTTTATGGCTGTCGTATCTCCTGTTCCRAAGTACACATGCTTTTGCAGAGGCCATTCCTTCAATCAGGAAGGACCCGGTAATACAGCTGTGGAAGAACTGCAGCAGGTATTGATCTGGACTATTAAGCACCTGGTTCATCCATACCCATGGACAGCACAATGGCCCCGGCAGCCCCTCTTCACCTGGCTCTGATTGAGACAGCCAGCTAGGAGGAATTTAAGACCATACATAAACTCATTTAACCAGGAGCTCAGGGTAAAATACCAGCTGGATTTGCCGAGGTCTTAACTCATACACCAAGGTAAGCTTAGGGCAAACTCATGCGGCTTCAGTACCCTCAGCCAGGCTTAAGTTTAATGCAGAAAAGCGAGAGGCCCTTGTGCTGGGCCTTACAAATATGAAGTCTGTGGCAAGTAGTCTGTAAAACGGAATTTCAGTTACATCTGAGCTGGAACTACAAAAAAAAAGTTCCCTGTTCTTTGAAGTCCTTGATGTGGGGTCAGAGCCATTAGTGCAGATTTCAAGCTCGGGATTGATTTCGGTCCGAATTGAACATCTGTTCCCTAACCATGCCCCGGAGCCCAGGCAGAAACCGGCCCGCAGCCTAGCTTTGGCTCACGCTTTCTCTAAGTACATGTAAAACTTCTTGGATCGACAGAAGAGGACTGCTTAACATAAAAGCAAAGCAAAGAACGTGGTAAGGTGCACAAGCCCGTCCCCAGAGCTGCTCAGCAGTTTTGCAGAGGCAGAGCACATGCTCTGCGGAGAGCCCTTAGTTCGTGGCTTAAACGAGGGTCACTGCCAGCAATCACTGACYGCTCCCACCAAACCTGACAAGCTGCACAGGTGCTTGTAAACAAACAAGCAAAGCAGTACATGCCCAGCCACGTGTAAAAGGCCCATCTGAGATCAGGGCTAACCCCAGTGGGGACATCGCACCTGCAGCAAACAAAGGCAGCGATGGTGCTGCCTGCAGGACACGGAGAGCTCACAGCAAAGCCAGAAACCAATTCCCCCTCTCCCCAAGACCACGCTAACACCCAAGCCACAATACAATACTCTTCCGCAATTTTTTTATGCRGCTTTTTCCTGGGAATAATATATTGCAGTAACATACTGGATACATGCCTAGCCTCCAAGTGCTGCTCTGCCCCAGCAGCCGCGGTGGGCTCTGGCCTGGCTGTCCGCACACCCTTCCCGAGTGGTGCTCGGGGAATAAACGCTGTGGAAAACACTGTGGAAAGTATTTTAAGAACGCGCCTGCAGCGCAGCCCCCGCACGCTCGCACCCTAGATGGCAGCACCGGCCAGAGGACGCGACTGCAAAGCCGGGCTGCGCCCGCGGCGGGCCGGGAGCGACCCGCTCTTCACCTTCAGGTAAATCCTATTTGAAGGCCTCCACCTAAAAAAAAAAAAAAAAAAAAAAATATTCTGGAAGCCCGAATAAAAGGGGCACGGCGTGAGCGGCAAAGCGTTTCTGGACGCTTGGGAAATGAGGCGCCTGGTAGCAGCGCAGGTGGCAGGGACGCTGCTCCCCTCGCGCCAGCGCGGCAGGCACGGAGCCAGCTCTGCCAGGGCAGCCTGCAAAAAGCAAAGCAACAGTCTGCACCTTTGTGTTACCAACAGGCATTTCTAGCACAATAATGGCGATAAACCTGCTGTAAAGGTACCGCCTTCGCGTAACCAGGAGGGCTGAACCGCTGGGTAAAGATGTCAGCCTCAACAGGGGGGAAGTCTTGGTCCATCTCCCTGTGTAATCATTTCTAAGTCATGCCCGTACCTTAAAATAATTTCACTTGTTTAGTAGATACACCTCTTGTCCAGCTCCCCTAATTTTTTCTCAATACCAGGACAACAGGAAAGCCGCAGCCAAGGAGTGCGGAGCAGGCACGGGGTGCACATGGAGATGGCTGCGGGGGCACAGGGCTGGCCAGCAGAAGCTGCAGAGACATTCCTGTTACATCCACCCGACAGCAGCGTAAGCACACCCTGTCGGGATTTTTCCACGTGGCAGCAGATGATGCCGGGTGCCGTTTCCACGCTGGCGCGCAGGACAGGCGCCGCACGGGCACTTGCTTCACGGTGCAAGGTTTGTCAGAGAGCTTCAAACAGCCCAGGGACGTCAACTCATACCAGAGCCCTATGCAAGCCCCAGTGCAGGATGGAGAGAAAAAGATAAAAGGGTTTCCATGTTATTTACCTGCCAAGGTGAGACTCCTGCCAGCCAGCGGCATCAGCGAATGCTGTGGGCAAGGTAAGGATCCCAAGACCAAACACGGGGCTGAACAGGGACACCCTSCCCACCTGAAGACAGACAGGCAGAGAGGCAGAGGTAAGGCTGGCAGGGACACCTCAGTGTCCCCATGGACATGCACAGCGAAAGCTGCTGTAGCARCGAACCCTGCACTGTGCCATCTTCTCCATACCTCCCATACAAGGAGGCTTTTCCAATACAGGACAAGGATCTCCCATAAAACCAGGCAGGTCACAACTTGGGACATGGAGACTGGCCCTCCCTCCAAGCTCTGCTTGTCTCAACCCTTTCCTCAACAGGGAGGAAGATGATGCCTGCTAACTTGTCAGACACTCTCTCCCTGCCTGCACTTGCACTACCCTCTGCTCTCCAGCTTCACCTGCAAAACCTGCATTACCCTGAGGGATCACAGTCACAGCTGCGGTGAACTCCTGGGAGTGAATTTCCCCAGACCTGGGGCCACATAGAAGAAAAGCAAGCACTCTAKTCCACCCCTCATTTTGAAGGAGCATTAATATTTTACCATCAATAAATATTGACTTTCTTTTTCCATCTTGCGTTTCTTGATCACGTCCTGTATRGAAACAAAGTTCAGAGAAGAGAAAGCAAATAATGTCGTTTAATTTGCAATGTATTATGGGTTTCATTATGTGAAATGCTAAGCCTGGACTTTACCGCATGGATTAAGTGTCACTCTGGCAGATAAGAAACAATACATCTACAAATGTAAAACTGAGAATGAGATACAAGTTGCAGAAGTGGGAAAGCACGCGGCATCCCTCCATCCGCTGCCTGGTGCATCACCCTGCAGCGACCAAGGCACCAGCCTGARCCTCACCCAGCTGGGCTGGGCAGTGCCACGGGTTGTACCAGATCACCTGGAAAGAGTCTCGGCCACCTTGTCACCTGTTTCATTGCTGTCTGAGGAGAGTTAACTTTGGGCTAGGTATGCAAGAGTTACTCTTGTATAATAAAGTTATGATTATGGAGATTACACCAACTCTACTGATATATTTGAAAGTTTAAACATAGGAGACATACAGGATTAACAAAAAGTGACAGTTTCAGCACCAAGGGCCTGCGAAGTTGCCTTCGGCCACGGAGAAAGGAGGAAAACAGGCTGTCAAGAGGTATCTTGATCTTCACAAAGGACAGATGACAGCACATAGCTCTTTTAAGGATACAAATACAGCCAGTAAATTCAAAGGAGATTTTCTGTTCCATAGTTCTGTTCATCTGATGATCTTAAGAGTTAATCAGCTAAAAAAAGCATCGATTCCTCATCAGTCGCATTAGCGGGCAAAGGCATTGTTAGGACGCAGACCCACTGGAGAAGGATGCAGACCCAGCCCTGCCTTCGCACAGCGCAGCCATTGGCACAACCTCCTGGATGCCACACACCGAAAGAAAATCTGGGCTAAAACACAAGCAGTAAAACTCCTCCTGAGCTTGGGAGAGCCACGATTCCTTCCCACCTTGGGCTGCCCGTGTCACCTCATCTTTTCTCTGCCAGTTAATGTGGGAGCTCATGCTGCTTTTTTAAAACATTATTTAGGCAGTAGCTGGATCACTGTCACATTATGGGTATGCACTGGGATGAGCCTCCCAAAACATCCGGGGCTGCACCACCACATGGAATTTACAGGGCACATCATCTCTGTTGGGTTTTCTCCTCTTCCTCTCCACTTGCACGCTGTAAACATCAGAGTGCTGCGGTTCACCCCTCTTCTTTCCTGCTGCCGACCAGTTGCGAGGCTGCGCCATGGGAAGGAGCTCCTCTGATTCACACTCCCAAGCAGTGCAAATGGGCACAGCTCCATAAAGCAGCTGAAGATCTGGCTCCACTTGACAGTAGTTTTATCTGAGATTGCAATGAGCTTGACTAGAGGGTGCCAGCTGGATTGCTCTGGGGAACCGTATTTATAGATAACGCTTGAAAGGACAAGTTCAAGGTGATGGCCCCTGCTGGCCCTTTTCATATTCCTTCGAGAAATCCTTATTCACACCTACCCAAGTGCTTGCCAGGCAGGTTGGAGAGATAGCAGATAATGGAATTAAGGCATAAAGGTTTGGCTAAGTCCCCTCTCTCCGCTTCTGTTCCAGTATCCTGTTAACTAGAGCAAGCACCTACAGCCATACAAGCAAGACGGAAATTGTAGAAAATCTTACCATATGATCTGGTTTTTGTTTCTGACAAGTTACACCCCGTTCTCCCTCTGTACCGGATTTTATTTGTTACCAAACATCAGCCTTTGCAGGAAACAAYTGTAGACTTCACCTGCCCCCAGTCAACACTTGGGCACCAGGAGCTTTCTTTTCCAGCCATCAGACAGGAGCACCACTGCCACTTTGCCCCGCACCACAGCCATGAAAGCCAACACCTGATCTGCAACATGACTACACGTTCTTCAGGYCAACACTTCATTTTCATGGTCAGAGCGGTACATTTCTTTCTGTAAGCAATGAGATGCTCAGTGCAATAACAGCGTATCAGCACTTTTTAGAGCCATCATCTTCCTGCCTCCCAGCACAGCTCGTGTCACTTGTTACTTGACTCTGGACATTTTGCTTTACAAAGAACGTTTCAAAATCATTGGCAAGAGTCACCAGAGGGATTACTTTTGCTTGCTGAATGAATGGTTTTCAAAGGGGTAAAGGCACTGGGCATGGCAGTTAAATAATCCCAAGGGCTCTTTACATTGCTTTAAAGCTTTGAGAAACTCAGAGATACTTAAAGCATCAGCATCATCCCCATGAAATCCCCTGTGACAGAAACAGAGATGCCTCCACTGAGCCTAAACCACGTACCAAACTATGGCTTAAAAAAAGATTCTTCTCCATACTAGTGCATCATGGCTTTATTCGGGAACTAAAGCCACTTGTTTTATGTAGCTCTAAGTAATACAGCACGTGGGCAGTTGTAAAAATGACTTTTTGAAGTCACCCAAGCCATCAGTTGGCCAGTACAGCCAATGCTGAACCAGGGACAGCAGGAATACAAAGCCACTCCAGTCTAAGCTTAAGAGTTACTGTAGTTGAGTGGCAGCTGATGGGCAAGTTCACTTCACCTTCCAATGCTCCTGTACCACCTCTTGCCCACCACTTATTCCTTACATTCTTCAGGACCATCTCCTGCTGACCATCTGTATGGAGTCTAGGGGTCTCAGTGGGGCCTTCTAGCTCCACGTTAATGAATACCACAAGGACTTAGGGGTTGACCTACAGCACTGCACTGGGCAAGTTTATGGTTGAGCAGGTTGTGGGAATCTGCTTTCAGATTTGTCATCTCTGTTCAGAACAGCTGTGGCAAAATAGCTGCACAAGGGGGACAAAAAACGTTGACAGTATTATCCCAAATCCACACGCGCAGGTAAACGATGGGATGGAAAGTTAGTCTCATTCAAAAGCTGCTTGGTCAACACAGAAAGACAACCTGGTGGGTTACTCACGAGCAGTGCTGGGAACTTCATGCATCTTTACATCTGTATAAACGTTTAAAACTAATGAAACATAACTGCAGAACTTAGCATAATCAGATCTACAGATACTATTTGCTCCAAGTGGTAACGGATCAGCCTCTGAGCACAGACAGGTACCAAAGCTTCTCAAGAAGGGGAGACCCTTCTCAAGTCTGCCCCCTTTTTGGCACGCTCCAGCGACATCTCTCTGATCTGTCCAGCCCACCTTCTGGAGATAAAGAAACTGCTGGCTGTGTTAAAAGTATTCCAGTATTGTCATAATGATATCATAACCTGGGAGTCCAAGTACAAAAAAAAAAAAAAAAAAACATAACCTGGGAGTCCAAGTACAAAAAAAAAAAAGAAAACACACACTGCAGTATGCACTTGCAAGGGCCTGTGGCCAACAGGTAGTATCTAGGTTCCTCCCAAGCCGGAATATTTAACATACATTCAGTATTACTTTTTATATTTGCCAATAGTTTCTGTTGTGAATTTGACATATCCTTGAAAGGAAGGATGCTTAGCCGGGACCTGCTGCTTTAGTCTCAGTGGCATACGCAAAAGTCTGACTATTTCAGGAAATAAAAAATTAAAGTAACACAGTTCCAGTTCATAGCAAACAAACTCAGGCACTGGAACAACTTCAAAAATCTGCATTTCTGGAGTTCTTMGACTGGAACAGAGTAACTCTAATCCATGTTCTACTTTTCAGGCAATATCCCAGGTTTGTGAAAAACATTTTCAAGCCACCATTAGGCCACCTGGTGCTTTTCTGAATCTTCAGCACAGACAGTGTCCAGTAAGTGGAAAGTTTTAGACCTTTATAACTGATATGATTTTACCATTTATCTCCAATAAGTCATAGGAGAAACGGACAAAACGACACTTAGAGCTTTAACTGATTATACATCTAATCTGTGTTGACAGTTTCACTTTTCTACCCTATTTCCCCTGTATCAGATCACATCAAAATGTACGCCAACAGAAGCTAACATACAAAGTTTCACTCCAAATTTCACAATATCACTTACCAGTCTGCCAGAACATTACCGAGGAAAGGCTTTGGCCTTGATACAGAAGCACTTAGCTATATCCTCATTGGAATTTCACCTCTTTAGAAAATGGCATTTTTATGACTTATCAAAGCCAAGCTCTGGCAGACGCTTTCCTGTCCTTTGGAGGTGATGTTTCCATCAACCAAACAGATGATGTAGTGCAAACCTCCACCGCAGCAGCAGCTTCACAATTCAGCCCGGAACAACTCCGTTACTTCAAAGCCCATGAAACACGCGACACAGAGGCAAGAAATTCAAGTAGTCAAATTTGGGACCAGTTTCTACTTTGCAGGACTGCATATCCTTAGGAGGTTATGGAGTAGCAATTTTGGTAGAACAACCTTTAAGTTTCCGGAGGAGTATGTGCCTCATAGGAAAGGAAAATCGTCCATTCCTAAATTATCATCAGTGGTCCGTTGTTATTTGAGCAGCAGGTGTTACTCGGCAACAAGGACACCAGTGTCTTTTAGCCCTCTCAGGGATAAAACTGCATCGAGAAGGATGGTATATAGTGAATCCTAGACCAATTCAAGTGGAAAGAGAGCCCGGGAGGTTACCTGGTCCAACCCCTGCTCAAAGCAGGTCCAAGAGCAGGATGGTCTGGGCTGTATCCACTTGGGTCCTGAGTATCTCCAGGGATGTAGACCCTACCACCTGTGGGCAACCCAAGATTATGTTCATTTAAAAGACACACCACACATCACGTACAAGCACTTACCAGAAATATCTCGACGTTCAGATACGCTGCATTCAGCACAGGGAGACGCTCCTTGCGTAAAAGACGTCAGAATGGGCCATGGTCACAAAGAGGAGGAAGAAAACCAGATGCAGACATGGCTTGTGGGTGTGTGCTTTAGGAAAGACCAAATCAACCTGAAAACTAACTCTGAAGGAACTCATAGGCCTTTTTGTGTTGAAACTATTATTAAAGACCCCAACTACTTATTTAAGTATGTTGAACCCATTTCCCTGGAAAATTTCTACATGGGAGAGATGAATTGCCTGTATTTTAAGAAATGCATCTAGGCCTAAGGAAATCTGCATTTTGGCAAGACCACATCCGAAGCTGTTACAGAGCAAGCAGAGGCAGACAAATCAGTTTTTAATAAATAATCTAAGACTTCAAATGAGTTGCACCACTGCACTGTCATCTGGCAGCACAGAAGCCTCTGCAGCTACAATATTCAGAGCATCTTCAGCAGCTTCCTACTCTGAAAACTACAATCACTTAAGTCAAAGACTTTAAAATTCATTTTAGCAGAGAGAACTGCATCTTCAGTGATTCACATTAATGACTGTTGTTTCTCCAGGGAGAGGAAAAAAAGCCTGCCTACCACAGGAGATCACAGATGCTCTTCCAGAGGAAGTCATTTAAATGTAGCCATGAAAGAGCAGACTTAACTGTGTGAGCTTTTCCAGCTGAAAGGCTGAGATGGAAGAAATAATACAAACTGTGGTTCCCTCAGTAAGATGAATAGTTGGATTATCGGCAGCATATTCAATGCAAGTCTCTAGAAGATGGTCCACCTTAGCTGAGAACTCCACTCACCTCTAAGCACAATCCACACATTTCATTTTGTTGGTGCTTTTAGAGAGAATAGGAGAACAGGTTTTAGAAAACTTTTGTAGAAGACAGCATTAGTTATCTTCAGCTGTGCTTTATGAAATAGATAAAGGGCAATATCACTGTTGCCAACTTGTGGCAAAACTCTCTCCCCAGAGCTTTAAAATTTTAATTATATTCAAAAAAGCACAGTAGGTATTTTTAAAAAATAGCTACAAGACTGGCCTAAAGCATTCCAAAGATGAAAGATCTTTGTGGTTTGAAAGTGGCCTAAAGATCATTAATTTGCAGAGAGGCAATACTATACACAACTGGAGTTATTAACTCTATGAGATCAAGTAATTACTCAGTTAAACAGCAGAACAAACTTGGTATTTTCTCCCCATCTTACTCTTGGTCTGGCATACTGCATTATAGATAAGTAAGACGCCAGGAATTCACTTCAAAACAAGAAAGCTAGGTTCAAACAGTTACCAACATAAAACCAAAAGTATGTATTAATAAAGTAACAAATGCTAACCTTTGGACTTCTCAGCATTGACCACATTCTGTGAGCAGAGGTACACACGGCTGTATGGGCAGGAGCTGGAAGTGACCCATCAAAACTCCAGCAGAAACTTAGAACAAGAGTCTTAGTACACCTAGTTTAAATGGAAACATTTTGTATCCTCTGCTTTGATGCTTTGTAAAAAGGACACTAGATGTACAAAATACCAGAAGTCTCGTGGCTTGAGTTTCAGAGCTGGAGAAGCATCATGAGTTTCTTTCTGACAAAGATGCAAGACAGTGTTACACCATGACGATACAAATGAGGACCCCAGTATTTCCTTTCACGCATAGCTCGCTGTTCTGTTCTCTGGCATCCAGAACCAACTTCACCTTTACACTTAAACAAAGTCGATATAACAATGGTGAAGTATTACAAAGCATGATTAAGAGTGGTCTCAGATGCTATCTTAACCAATTGATCAGTACTTTTTATACTGAAGTTCAAGATTTTCTGCAAACCATAGTGCCTGCCCAATGGGCTCACAGCAGATTCCAACAAGGTCATATTCCTGCACACTCCCCCACCACTGAAAATACAGCCCTTACGTACAGTCCCAGCATTCAAAAAACCCAGATGATGCTGTAACATCAGCCACAAGAGCATCAGCATCACTAGTCAAAATGAAGCCACATAGGAAATGCTGGAATCTTATTACCCACTGAGAAACATTCAGCTTCCAAGTCTCTCTTAAAACACAGAGCTAGGTGATTCTTCCACACTACAGAAGTGAGTTTGGCTGGTTTACTCCCTAATACCCTTGTGAGTTTGACACACACTTAGTTTCCCTTTTCAGATGGTGTGAAAGGGGCCCAGTGAGAGAATGACAGCAGAAAGCACCAGTGTTGACTACAGAGCCATTTCATCATAAGCTCTCAGAGAAAGTTTACCAGCCTCAAACTACCCACAGGAGTTACATGCGCAGACAAGGAAAGCTTTAGAGAGAGGCACAGCTACTGGCAAGTGCCAGTGCCTTCCTCATCACCTTAAATAACCAGAGGATCTGGAATGAGAGCACCACTGGGCCTCCTGGCTACCCCAGACAACCACATCAGCCCCACCTGGTGCAGCGAACTCAGTGGAACAAGTCAGGTGTGCATTCCTTATTTCTGCCAAAGTATTACTAGCTCTAGGCTAACATTTGAAAGATGCTGTTTTATTAGAAGTCATTTAAGAGTACTTTCCAAATCCCCACAGGAACATTTCATTGGCTAGAAGTGAAAAAATGTTAACATTAATTTAAAAAAGACATTTTTAACTTAAAAGCTCCTGTGAAATAAAGCTTTCCTTCATAATGAAATTCAAAGATGTGCTGACACAGCAAGTAAATGGAAAATAGTTTGCGGGTTTAGGGACACCCACATAAAGCAGGAAAAGCTGCTAATTAAAGCACCTAATTTCACTTAAGTCCAAAGATTCTTTTGCAAGAGATTGGAAAGCTCTACCATTGAAGTCAGTACCACTTAACTTTCTAAAGAGGTTTTAAGTGGCATAGTTTAAGATGCTTTTCCTAAGTATTAGTGATGTTAAACGCTGCAGAACATCTTATACAAATGCAACGGTACGTCCCAATTCTTAGTATCTTCATTAGTCCATAAAAGACAAAGGAAAGCCTCTTAAGTGTAGCTAGACTGAACAGCTACTGTCAAACTGCATTCCTAAAGAAAAATCCTACTCTGCAGAACCAAATAAGCCTGTCAACTCACATTAATCCTATCTTGGTTTGGGTCTACTGATGGACTGTATTATTCAGAAACTTAAAGAACTACAAAGCAGCCTGATTAGTTGTATTTATTTTTTTATTAGGTTTATTATGACTTAGAGTTTCTATTACTCCAGCTGGGTAAACCACATTTGAGAGTAAGTTTAACTGCAGGACTTCAGTTTCAGCCAAAATCATTTTTGCATTACTTTATTGTAATATAGATTTAAATTTAACATTTAAAACTTACTTCATTAATAAGCAAGCCAAGCTCAGTAGCTTCAGTGCAGGATGTACTTTATGTAACTTGCCGCACATTCATGGTAGATTTGATGTACATGGAGAAGAGACCGGTCAACTATACGATTCATAGGAGAAAGCAAAAGTAAGCACCATTTTTACCAAACTAAACAGTTCTCAATTCAGTGTTTCTTACAGGAAATCAACTCACTTCTGGCTCCAGGAGCTACAGTTTGGATAATAGCTGAAAGCTATTTTCCAGAACATCAATTTTCTACACTGGCACAAGAAATAGTCTTCAAAGCAACAGGTACTGGACTTTTTTTTATTTTTTTTGAGACAACCTGTTCTCCTTGTGTTTACCAGCTGAATACATGCATTTTTGATCATTCTGGCAGAGGTTAACAAAGAGCAAACAACAGTTGGGGCTAAACAAAAAACAATCAAAAAGTTGCCAAATATTTAAGGTACAAGCAAAAAAAGCATTAATGCAACCAGTTTAATATCTAAGCCTGCTTTCTTTCAAAGAAAAATGGCACAAATTAAATAAAAAGCCAGACAAATTTAGTTTTAGGTGGTACTAGACTGAATTAACACTTCAAAGCATTAACAGGATTTATTTCACTGCAAGGAAGGGGAGAAGTAATTTGAACAGGCTCTGTATATTTGGGCTAGACCAGAAGCACTGTTACAGTTCAATCCATATATGCAGAACTGATACCAATATGATGTTACCTTTACCACATGTAATAGTAAAGTGTGTTAGAAGTCGCAGAGCATAAGCATCTTAGTCGTACAAGCCAGTTAATGAATAAACAGAAGAGCTGAAGAATGGTTCTCACACACGTCCTTTCTGTTCAGGACTCCAGATTTTTCTTCTGGAAGAGAAAAATCCCTCTGCCAACAGGCTAATAAATACTAACAGATATATTTAGATACCATCTTCAAAATCTTTGTTGAAAATGCAGTCTCCAAATGAAAACTAGCTTTATGCAGTATTAATATTTTACATAAAATAAGTCTTATGAATCATAGTTAATAGCAGTAACTGAAATTAATGTATACTGAGTCTTCGGGTGATGTGCAAGTTCAGCTATGTAACACAGGTGGGGGCTTTGAACAGTTTTTACCATCTTGCTTTGGACAGTTCTTACACTTGTCCTATACAGAACCTCTAGCTACAGTATTGTGCAACTGTTGACATCTTCAAGAGCTCTTCAATGTAAAGAAATTTGATGGAAGCACCACAACACAAGAAAATCATGCTCTTAGTATAGAGCCTTGAATTCTGAGAATTTAACACATCATTGCTGTCTTGCCTTGGCTACAGAATGAGAGGACATCAGGGTAAAAAGGAGCAAAACTACAGTGAAGTCTGCTTCAAACAGGGAAGATAATATAAAAAAATCTGACTCTACAAGCACATAAGCAAAAGTCTTGAAGAGCTGTGTATTAACATGGAGCTCAAGGTGCCTTAACTTAGCTAGAACACCACAATTTTTTTTAGTATTGTGAATCTAGCACAGCTGCATTTCATCCAAGAATCAGCCTATGCTTCCAGTTAAAGCATGCATACCACCTCACTGAATACCCCTTCCCAACTTGCAGGTTTGGAGTTCCTCATTTTCTTATTCCTCCTGTATTATCACTTTCCTAGGCAGAGATTGAGAGGCCCTAAAAGCCAGAGCTCTCCACCAAAGACTTGCTGCATCTACTTGTAAAAATAGTTAGGACACTCTTTGAGACTGACACATATCCTTCCCCATTCAGAAATGGATCTGCAGCAGATCAGTCTTGATCTCTAGTTCAGTTTTAGATTATGCTTAAGTTATGGCAGCCAGAGTTCAATCCTATGAATGCAAGCTCAACACAAAAAGAAAGCCATTTATCCTTTTTAATTCATCCAGAGCTTTATAATCAACTTCCAGTTTTAAATTATTTTCTTAGCACTTCACAGAACCTGCATGTCACTCCCTTCTGAAGGAGATGGCATCACACAGAATCTTGTTTAAGTTAGTCCAAGTTTCCACATGTGACCAGAAGTCTTACTTGTTAGAACACACCCCTTTTCCAACTACTCCCCCTCATTCCCTCTCCTCCCACCCCTCCCCAGCAATGGGCAATTACTTCACAAGAAATGTAAAATGGGATATGGGTGTACACAAAACCTACCCTTCACTAATACTGAACAGAAAAGCCTATTTTCCAATTACAGGACATCTTTCTCTAAATTTAGGTCAGCACTGGTGCAGTCTGCACTGTGTATGATTACCACGAGGATAATACCAATAAGTACATGTATTTTCTCAAACTGATTTAAAAGCCTATGAAGTTAATCGGGGAAAAGTTTAATATTGCTACTTCAGAGCACTAAAACACACAAAGTGAATCCAATAAAGATCCTTGTATTGATTCAATATTAAGTATTAATTGCATGACCATCATAGCACCTCTTTACATTATCACACAATCACCAGAATTATCAACTGCTTTTAAAACTAAAAAGGGTACAGTCCAATATTTATAACTTGCACACTGTTACTATATAGAAACTAGGTGCATGGTACAGTGCTGCAAAAATGGAAGCCTGCAGTTTTGACAAAGATGCCAAGTCATGTTGTAGACAATTTCAGTCAAACTGGCAATACTGTTTAAGCAAATACTCAACACAGCAGGAAATAAAGGACAAAAAAAGCATTCTATAACCAAATAAACATCTGAAATTTCCTTTCCCTTTAAGAATACAAGTAAGGTCACTTTTAGCCTTGGAACGGATACATGTTCGCCTATGATGATCTTGCTAACTACTACACAATATCTGATGTCCTCTGCTAAGAATATAGTTTAAGAAAGCCGCAGTTACAAGAGGCATCTAATGTAATATCTAAAATTTCCTTTATGGCAATTATTGAATTCATTTGTCTTAAACAGTGAATATGGAAAGATGGCCTCATGTTTCCTTTTCAATAGTACTCTGAGGATCAAGTGGCTTTCAAGCAGCATGGTGGGTTTGAAATTTTTGCAGTTTAGATCATTCTGTTGCGTTTATGAGTTGGTGAGTCTGTAATGACATCGCCACACTGGGCTGAGGTACGCTTTCTAGTTCCACCATTGTCCAAGTGGAGTGCCATTTCTTCTGATATGAAAGTGTTCAAATCAACATCATGGAGTCCATTTCTCCTTCGACTAGCATTGGAGCCACTGCTCACGTGAGTGGGCGAGCCTGGGGTACTTGAGCGAACACTTATACTAGCCATTGCACCACTAAGACCTAGGGGAAAAAAGAAAAAGCATTTAGGTCAAACAGTAAAGAAAGTTAACTTCCCATGTGTGGCAGAAGGGATGACACTTATCTGACTTCTAGTGAGATGTTAAAGGCACTTCATCCTATTATTTGTACCGCACTTAGTTATTCGAAGTCCAGACCACACCTTCCCAGCTTTTAGTCCATCTAAGAACTTAGTGATTACTAGAACTGCTTTTTACAACATTAAAAGTGAGCTTATACACCAGATTGTAACAGCACACTATGGCAAATGCTAGCTCCATAAGCATGACATGCTATTCAAAATACATGTACATACTCAAGAGTAGACTATTTCAGTATGAAGGCTTCACGCTAGACCAATAGTTACACAGAATGAAAATCCCCCTACCAAGGGCTTTCCAGGTTGACTTGACTTAGTCTTATTTCAAACACCACCACCCTGCTTCCTTTCACTCCCTCGGTCACCATAGTTCTAAAGAAAACTGCAGTATGACAGCAGATCTCAGAGAGGTCTATACACAGCTAGTGTTTAAGTAAAAGCTTTATTTCATGGCTGCCGCTATTAGCCAACTCATTAGTATTATCGGAATTCAGAAGAGCACTTACAAATAAAAAATAAGCCAAGCAAGACATGACAATCCCCCACAATTTGCTATTGACAGATGTGATCTAAAACACTGTCACAGGTACCCTGCAATCACTTTGGTTTGTGTTCAGTTTATTAATAAAATGTTTAATTAAAACAGAAAATTTATTTCTTATAGAAACAAGGCCATAAACAAGAAAACCATGAACTTCATACTAATTTAAACTTTTTGTCTTCAGTAATGTTACTATTACAACTTTGCAAAAGCAGGACATTCCAAAACGTAAGTTTAGTAAGGGCTAGTACATGAAATCCTAACAATTCATCTCAATTTGGAATCCAGGCTACATCTGTAGATAAACAAGAGCTCAGATATAAGACAAACATCTTTGCTATCATAACTGTTTCAAATCTGAGTATGATTAGGAAGTACAAAAACATCTGTTGGCCCTAGAAATAAACTACCAAAACAAGAGTCATGCAGGAAGATGAAGAACAGCAGACAAGATCTACATCTGTGTATTTTTCTAGCAGTAAGAACAAGCAAATGTTAAGCTGTCTAGGAAGATTTCTGCCTCAGTAGCCTTCAAAATCTTGAGCTCTCTCAGAGGTTTTCTCCAGTCTCAAATACTCTATGCATTTGTCCAGCCATCACTCATCTTGTGCGCGTGCAAAGCCATTTAACGCACATCTTCATATATAGTCAAGTAGGCAGCCAGAAGTCACACGCTGACAAGCAAAGCCTAACAAAACCTTATCTATTAGCTGCTGATAGGCCATACAAGCAACTTCAGAGGCTCTGTGAAGACAAGACTACTAGAGCTACTAGATCAGTTGCCAGAAATCTCAATTGGAAGACAAATTCTAAAGCCATCTGCAGCAATGGCAGGTTGATATACAAGTCAGGATAGAACAGGCCAACCAATTTCACTCTGTTGTACATTGCTGTTGAATGAACATTTAAAGCTTAGATCTTGTAGCAGCACAGGATACACTTTTACACAGATTGGGCATTATGCAACAACCAGTAGAAACAGCCACTAATCACTGATGCTTTCCTAGAGCTTTTCCTTACAGCTTTAAGTGGTGTTCCAACACAACCCAGAAGCATGGTTTGAAGCCTGATAGGGACCCTGCAGGTTTTATTAGTATTAAAATCATCTTTCATTCACAATGGCAGAAAGTATTTAAACAGCAGAAGCTGTTTTAGTGAAAAGATAATTCAGAAACAAGGTTTGTTCCAGTAATCCCAGGATTAAGGTCAAGCTTAAATTCAAAACCATTATGAAAAGAGGTTTCTATACATCTAGCAAACAATGTAAAGCAGCTAATTGGATGACATAGGTGTATGAGCAAAAAGCCAATTCAGATACCATAACTTGGATAAACCACCAACGTGCAAAATTTGGGCAGGTAACAAATCACTTCACAATTCAAAGACAACAGCAAGTTTAATTTCAACTGGCATGACATACATTAAAAAAAACATTAATTCATCCTGTACATTTAAATTGGAAAAAATTTGACAGTGCACAGAAGGTGACATTGTTTCAAATCCAAACTGATGCAGAGATTTCCCCCCACATTGCTATTCCAAGCAAAATTGCTCTGAACACACAAGTTCAGTGTTGTTACTTCCACTGAGTGTCAACAATTTACACCACTTATCAGTCATTCACTTTTATGTTATACAGCCCACAGCCAAATGACCAATATACTAATTCAGCTTTATCATTACATCTTTTCATTATGTCTAGTGCCCAAGTAAGAAGAGACAAATTATTATAAGCAAGCCCCAAAACTGACCTGTGATGTGAGAACACATTTTTGGCATCACTCAAGAACTATGTTTTTAAGTAGAGCCTTTTCAAGTAACAAGCATTTTTTTAAAATAGTAGATATAAGTCAGAATTAAAAGATGCATCTGTAATATGCTACAGCATATTCTAAAACAGGCTGCCAAGGTTTGCAAGCAATGCCTCAAGCAGGCATTGACTTTCCAATATTTAGATAGTACTGAATCACTGTACATTTAAATACACAAACAACCTTCAGGAGATAATCAAGAAGTTAAAATCTTCAATCAAACCTGGTGTCAAACGCAGGAGAGTAGTTTTGAATTAATTTCTACAGAGCTAGGAGTACAAGGATATTGCATCACAACATGGACTTCTAGTTGCAGTTTAATCTTGCATCTCATACAGGTATTTAATACTGAACGAGTGAGTAACAGTCATTACTGAGTATGCTAATAGACTGAGTGACAATTTGGTATCAGTTACTGGCAGTTAACCATATTACATAGCACTACACATCAATCCAAGAGAGCAGAACTGTCAAACGAAACATTTAGATCACAGTTTAGGATTGGGTAATCAAGCTAACATGGGAGAGTCAGAAAGAAAATTCAAGGCGTGCACTGAAATATCAAGTTGCCATTTCATAGTAGCAACGTCTTTGAAGACAATCAGCAATGCAATAGAAAAGATCTATTTTTTGTTGACAGAGAAAGCATCTTTCAGGATCTGAAAGTGAACTGTGATCCACAGTTCATTTTTTCTTGGAATGTTGTTGTAATGCAAAGAGGAAATCTCAAAAAAACATTTATTGTGAATTATTCTGAGTTTAAGTTTTCAGTGAACTCCGAGACCTCTTCCCAAAGCATTTAACCATTTAAAGCAGAAAGTAAGCAGTAATAGATACCAGGAAGTAGTAAGATGACATGACTGTTAGCAACACCATTTCACAACCGCAAATTTCTATATTGTGATTAACATGATCTAATCACAGGCACATCGGTTTTGTCTATACAACAGGATAGATATTCAAACAGCTACTGAAGTGTCTTTACTTCTTTCACGATCTCATGACCACCCCTGAAGTCTCCCACTGCTTTCTACAGGAGACATCTGCTTTTTTACGAGAGGCCTTTAAGAAAGGACACATGGCTCTTTCTCCCTTTTTAAACTTGAAAGGATTGAAGTGGAGGGTATATCTGAAATATTTTGCAGTACTTGTTACATTCGCACTCCTGCCATATCTTTCAGTCAAGTCATCAACAATATGGTGTTTCATAGGCAGTAATTTCACCAAAAACTCTGCTTTTATCTGAAACTATGTTCTAAAGCATTTATTACTGTACTGTTAGAAACTATCAAGTGACTAGAATGCTTGGCTAAAAGTATATGTTTTATGGAGTATGAAATACTTAAGGTAAATAAAACTGTCAACTCAAAATTAGGAAGTTTATCAACACTGGCCTAACAAACTGAAAAGGCTGTTTTATCTGCACTATAACCATGTCTATAATGAGTATGAGTTATTCAGGCCAGCATAATATACTGGATAACTACTGTTCTGTATAGTAATAGTATTAACTGTTGTTTTCGAGAAGTTTCAATCAGGAAGTATCTAAGCATGAATGTTCTTTTTGGTAAGCGTGACTAAAGCAGTAATTAGTTGATAACCCCAAATACAAAATGGCATGCAGATAGATCTTTGTCACTCTTCTGTCATACTCACCCTTTCACAGTACTGCTCAAAGAGCAAGTTTTAGCAGTACATACCAATACACAACTCTAAGATAGCTATATATACACACACAACCTTTAAGTTAAACTCTTTCAAACTAACCTGAACTCTGCTCTCCCATCCCCTCCTCTACCAACTGCTTCTTCTCCACTCTGCTAATAACTGCTGATGTTTTATATTGCAGTTTAATATTCTGAGAAGAGAAGGCGGCGGCCTAATGGAAATTCAGGCTCTTTAAAGAGGCCAAGCCACACACTCCTACATGCTAGAGCAAGGGTTCCCCACCCCCCAAAAGAGACTGAATCACATTAATGATATACACCAACATTAAAGCTAAGGAGCAAGAGAACTAATGCTCCCTCACTGTGCTGTTGCCCACTCACAACATTTTTAGTTAAGAATGCTCAAGTCTAATGCATTTCAGCATTGCCTTCCCATGCTTACTTCTTCCCTCTCTTCAAATCATAGCATTTTCTCCCATTATGCTGGAAGAATGGTTTGTAAAGCATGGAGCACATCCCACACTAAAAGATCAAAGCATCATTTCAAACATGGACTGTGGACAGCCACCAAGCACTGCAAGACTTAGTATGCCAGCTACAGCCAAGCAGAAAATGACCTGGCACATGTCAGCTTATGACTGTTAGCTCAGTTTGATGTAATTCTGACATTTGAAACTCTTCTCTTACAGAACTGGATATGGCAATACGCATCCAGAAAGCAGGTGAAGATACATCCATACCTATGCTAACTGCATTGACATTTTAGGGTCTGGTGGAAGTTAAAAACCCAACTCTGTTTGAGATGTTGAACAATAAAGGTATTTTATCTTCTACTATCACATCTTAAAACGCTAAGCATCATCAGATGCATCCGAAGTTTCAGAAAAATGCACTTGAACTTCAGAGTAAAATAGCATATATCACCTTGAGCTAACTACTCAGCTTTTCTTGAAGGCTTTAATTTGTGTTCAGGTATTCACAGTTCAAGCTTCCAGCCATGTTTTATTTCAAAAGTTACCCATCAGCACACTAATAATGGAAAGCTGATATTAAGGGCAAAAGATTTTTTTATTTACTAGAGTTCAACTCTCTCAAGAGGTTATTTAGTTCCAAAAACTCATTCTCAAGTACCCTTAAGTTACACTAAAGATTTCAGTAACAGCTGCACAGCATACGTGCCATAGAGTTAAAAGAAAAGGTAGATCACATACACCTTAAACATTCTTGTGTCAGTATAGTTTTTTGTCATGACCATTTTGCTTTTAGCTACTGTAACAAGTCTTGAAAGCAGAACAGTAGAGAAGAACAAGTTTCCTTATAGCACGAAGACTACTGATAACTAATATCACAAGATTAAATTCTGGGTTCAAAATCCCTAGCTTTTGTCAAGAAAACTGTTAACTACCTTGCAGAGCTATAATATAGGTCTGATATAACAAGGTTTGAGATAGAAGAGGTAAGGTTAAAAATCCAATTTTAACAGATTTCTCTTCAGATGCAGCATACAGTTTTAAGACTGTACTGATACCAAGATACTCTTCTTCTCTAATGTTTTAGTCTAGGGCATAYACCATACACCTAGAATTGTGTTTGATGTTCCAAGAAATATTTAATTATTAGCTACTGTGTTACCACAGCGTCTGTCAGTTTTCAGATGTGATTATGAAGCATTTAGAGGTTACATGATCAAAATACAGGTATTTCCCCCATCAAAGAGCAAGACCAACAAGTTATAGGACCATGGTCTTTAGACATATATTAGTACCTATTTCTGAGAAGCCAATAAACCAGCTCAACATCAACAGAGCTTTATTTGGTGTCATAATATGAATTCATACCTATCCCTGCTTCACTAAGTGACCTTGCTTAGATCAGCAAGTTTTAGCACTACCCATCAAATCTAATTCAGCCCATCCACATTACCAATAGAGAAATACTCCACTTCCACAGGAAGCCTACCAGCACAAAGCAAAGCCTCACTCCTTTACATGCCAGCCAAAAATTCCCCTTAAAGCTTTAGTCCTGAACACTTGCCGAGACTGCTACTCACTATCATCAGGTTTTGTCATGTTTCCTCACAATACTTAGAAGCAGCAAATCACTTCTAAACAGCCTGCCAAAAAATGAAGATAAACATAGCCCTACAGAGGACATTAGTTTACATACACCCAAAGATCCTACACAGGTTTCAAAAATCAAAACATAGTTCTGAAGCCCTATGATAAATAGGAAAATAGTTTGGGAGATAGTTTAATCACAGCTTCCTTAATGTTAAAGAAAAGGAGGGGAGAAGCTGGAGGAACACAGACATTGTAGGCAATAACCTAAAAACAGTTATGAGGCCAAATACAAGCCTAGTCACTAAAGGATTAGCACAAAAGCATTTGTGCCAAAGACCAGATTGAAACTGATATCAAGAGGACCTAATCCAGAAGGTTACTGACATGTAATCTTGTCAACCAGCTGATGAAGGGGAAGAGTACATTTCTGGCCCCTGCAGTGCCAGCACAGAGCAGGGAACTTCCTATGGTCCTCATGACCCTGTATTAGGTTACGAAGTATGAAAGAACTTCATACTTCATGGTTCAGATTCCCATGCTATAGAGAAGTGACTTCCATAAACCACCTCTATACAAGGCAGATGCTAAGAAACAATACAAGGACACGAGAAGAGCCATATTACCAATAAAAATGCCTCTGACTTTTCTCTGCTTGAGAGCTCACTGTGCTGAAGTGAGTCTACCCAGCTTACTCTCACCTGAAAGTAAGCCTTTATAGTTAAAGCCAACTGTACACCAGATTCAACCACAGTTTCAGAAAACAAGATTTTTTTAAGAGGGTGTTTATCACATCATATCAGGTGAGAGCCAGCTTCTGCAGTTGTTCTCCTCATGAAATTAGCTCTACCTACTGGATAAGCATTTACCTACTAGTGCACAGCATTCTCTAGCCAGCTTCCAGTATGAGAAGGAAAACTGCCAAAAACTACATGACTTGAGTGGAAGCATGCTTGATTTAAATGGCAACAGAGCAGAACCAGAATTAGGCTGTTACCTAGACAGTAACAGTGTCTGGCTTATGTATCTTGAAAAACCACCACAGCATAGCAGAAGCAAAGACTGCATTTTTAGGAATCCACTCATCTAATTAACTCATTAATTCCACCCCCCCACTGAGAATATTGAGACAGTTAAATTTTCATTTAAGTTTCACAGGTTGTACTTCTAGATAGCTTGATTTTTTACTTTTAGAATGGTCTACTATTTATACCTCAAGGTATCTGCTACCCTTTAGAATTTTAGAAGGCATAAAACCCACAGGTGAACTGCTTCATTTCACCTCAGGAGCAATTTAAAACACATTTTTCTTTATCACTTGCTAGGTAACAGTCCAATGCACCACCAACATTACACAGTACACCACCAACATTATTGGTGATGGCAAGGACGGAAATTCAGTATGACACTGGAAGACATTTAAGACTGAAAGTGAACTAGAACTAGGTTCTGAACAGGACTCAATTATTGCAGTGATGTGCAACTGAAGTACCCTTTCCAAGGTACTTTAAGTAGAACACTAAACCATATTATCCAGCACATAACAACAAGGGTACTAGAATGAGGTAAGGTACCCCAGAGACAGAAGCTTCAGACATCAAATTCCTCCCTAACCCTGCAAAAATTTGCTAGTTATTTGCTACTAGTCAGATCTTAATATTTAACTAGTTGCTAGCATAGTATTATCACTTTCCAAGAATTCTGTTTACTTTAGCATTGGTATGAATGCCATGACTCTCCATGCTTCAAAAACACTACCAAAAGTTGATACTTAACTGTTGAGTTCACCACTATACAATATTACAGATCCAAACCTCATTTTTATACAATACCTTTTCCTCATTCAAAATATTTGACTATGCAACTTTGTAGTAGCTACATGCCTTATACATGCAAAAATTCCCTTAGAGAATTAAGGAGATACCTTCAGCTGGAACACCAGGTACATGACATATTATGACACCAACAATGGCCAAGAGCCAGAGATGCTTTAAGAACCCCCACCCAATTTTAACCAAGTAGTATTGAAAAAATTACTGTTACCATGCAGAGCTATGGCTTCACGGAAGGGTTGCAAATCAGTCTCTACAGATGAGCTAGTTTCTGTTGAAGTAGCTCGGTTAGGGGATACTACAGTCAGTCTTGGGGGAGCTCTAGAATTTCTTGGAGGAGGAACTTTTCCACATAGGAAGCTGATCAAGTCTTCTCTACGAATAGTTCTTCTGCGTTTTTTAACCCAAGCTAACACATCCTTATTCCGACGCTGATAGCCAATCTGAATTCCTACATCAAAGCTTCGCTGATGGGCATCCACACTTTCTGCAAGAAGACAGAAAAAAGTTTTCTTAGTAAGTGTTACAGATAGAGCAACGTATAGTATGGCACATCACTAATATGGCTTCCTGTCAACCATGGGAAAGACGTATATCTTCTACAGGTTACTGTAACGCATACCAAGTTAGCTGTAACAAATTAGCTAGCATTGAAGATGAGTCATATTAAACCTAAAGAGAATATTAGCTAAAAAGTTCCACCCCCTTTACAAGTCAAAGTCAACAGCAACTCAAGCACCACCTAAATAGCATTTACTATACTTCAGGTCAACACTACAGCACTGTTTACAAAACCATATTGTATTAACATTAAAAACACACTTTGAGCTTGTCAGTCTGAGGAAGGTACTTCAATCAACAGACAATGCACTTTAAGAGACACACTCTTAAAGTGCATCAGTACAGTCAAGAAATCCCACAAAACCAAAAGGAATAACTGCTTTTCTTGATTCTGATAGGKAAGCAATTTTTAGAAAACTCAGATTTCTTTAGAGTCACTCTAGTTTCATCTGAATTTCAATTGCAGAGGCAATTCGCAGGAGGCTATAGTTTTGAAACTAGTTAGAACACAAGTGTCCCCAATGCCTTTCAATTAGGCAACATACAATTTACAAAGGAAGTCTAAAAAAATTTCCTTCCCCATTTAAGATCCCATTGCAAATTTGATATACAAAAGCTTTAAACACATACTATTTGCAATTAATTCTACTACAAAATGCAATTTAATTCTCCATTGATGTAACTGGTCACCTGTGCACATCAGTTATAACTGTGCCTCTAAGAAGCACTCTTAAATGCCTTATATTACATTGCTTTCAAATTTCAGCAAGTGCATTTCTGGCTACTAGTTTAAGTATGAGTAAATTTCAGACAACGGTAACAGGTGGGACAAACCATATTCTCTACACAATTATGCTCATCTTGTTTGTCACAGATTTGTTATCAGAGCTTTGCCAACAGCTATTTCAGTTTTATGAAAATTACTGCTACATTAGCTCTTGCTCCACTAAAAGACATCAACATATCCACTCCAATTTCATTTACTTAATTTCTATAGATTTTTTTTTAAATCTGGCAGAGCTGATTAAAACAGCTTTTTATATTCTTGCTTCACTAATGAAGTCCAACATAAGAGCCATTTGCCCAGAACAATATTAAGAGATTTATTTAAGAACAGCTGTCCAAGATATTGGTTTACAGGTGAACAGTGACATACACATCTAATCTAGTTCTCACACACAAAAAAACCCAAGAATAATCACTATTAAATGCTATTCTTAGACATACATTCTAAGGCACCCCTGCATGGTCCACAAAAGACAGCACTAAAATCTACACTATCAAAGAGCAGCACTTCAAACATAACACAACCTACCAAAAAAAGAAAAACATCTCAAATTGATCATAGCTAAATCTTGGGCCTTTTAGAATATAAGCTATACAGATATACATAAGAGTACACTTCCCATGTTAGTTACTTTTATGCACTCTAAGAGTATTTTGCCTATGCTGCTTTGTAATCAAAAGGCTAGAAGATTTACAAATGCTAATTCCTGTGAAAGCAATGGCAACATGACAGATTATTCCTCCAGCCATTTTATACTCCACAGCAGCTAAGGCTCCAATGCACTCACTAGTAAAAACTCTGCAAACACTCTGGAGCTAACTTGGAAACTGACAATATCCCTTTAATCACTTCCCGAAATACCATGAGAAAGTCCTTCTGAGAGGTGAGGAGCCCAGCTTTTTGTCAATAACCTGCTTTCCTTGTATACAAGAATGCTTTACGAAGGACTATGAACTAGTTATGAGGTCAAACCCACTGACTGCTGATGTAGCCTGGACAAATTTCAAGCGTCATTACCCTGGGAAAGATTAGATTTTTATGGTAAAAGCTACAACTACTTTGTTTACAAAGTTAAGCTGGCAAAATACAAGCAGTCAAGTTGCCTACATCCTGAAATTACTAAGTCAAAACTAACATTACCAAACATTCAGCTTTTTTTTAAATAAAAATAAGATAAATTGTAGGCTCAGAAGTCTTATTGTAATATATGCCTAAGACTTTCTACAGTGGCCTTAAGTTCCAAATCCTACATTACAAGCCATGCCTTCACTTCTTTAGTGCAATCTGGAAGATAATCAAATGTTTTTAAATGAGGCCTCTATCACCAGCACCAAGCAGAAATTCGTGATTTAAGACCTTCACAGTGTGGTGTGATATTAAACTTCTAATCTATTTTCAGAAAAAACGCTGACATTCAAGACATCATGGCATTCTCCTTATGCACTATTCCTCATGTAGTGCTTGTTAAAAGAATTTTGATGCCTCAAAATTCCAAACATTTATCAGATCAGAAACCAGCTGACAGGGCAAGAGGCTGTTTGTGATGTTCAGTTTACCACACCAAGTACTTCTCCAGTGTTTTGACAGAGTCCTCCAAAATACAAACATTACTGAGTATGTGAGAAACAACAGGAAATTTTTTGAAGAGCCATGTTCATCACTAGGGAAGGCAAATCCACATTAAGACACTCCAACTTGCCTGGCATGCCAGCACCTAGATGGTTCTACCTGTGTTCTCAACAAATTTCTACCCACTTGGAAGTTAATTTAAAATTGAAAGAAGGCAGTTCTGAATAACTGAGGTACTTCAGCACTTCTTAAAGATCTGTTTTAAGGAAAGATTTGTTTCAGGTGCTGCTTTTTGAAGTGTTACATTACACCTGACTAAACACAGCTTCTACTTAAATCCTAGTTTCCCTGATCACCACATACATACTCTTCTGTTAATCACATTATCACAGAAAAATAAGGCTCATTTTGCCTATAGCACAAGTAATCAAATGATTTAACCAAAAATAAACAGCCTAAGCCTTTGTAGTAAAGATGCTGTAAGGGAGAGCAATGCCATTTGTAAAAAAAGACTATAATTATTCCAGACAACTTATTAACACTACCTGCTGCTACTCTAGCACCATGCTCAAGTGACTAGTGTCCCAGACCATGTTCTAGTGACCCACTCCCTCAGGCCAACACCTACCCTGTTATGTGATGTGCTGCCCCTTTATATGACCTATGACACATACACAACATCCAAATGCACCTTCTGCAAGTCTCTGGCAGTGAGGGTTATGCATCTACATTTCCTCCTTGCTCTGTCCACATCTGTCAGAAACCTGATCAGCCATCACAAACACATTACTAAGTTCAACTGCTTAAAGCCAATCCAAAATGGGAAAACTGGAAACAAATGAAAGAAAATGCAGGTAGAACTATAGATAATGCTGTACAGACGAAGAAAAAACCACCCCACAACTCAAAAAAAAAAAAATCAAACTACAAGTCAGAAAAACAAGTTTGGAACTTTGAAAGTTTTTTGCTTCCTAGGAATGGAAGCCAGTAACAACAGGAATCACACTGTGCCAATTTAAGCCTCCACTGATATAGATATCATTTTTGTACAATCTTTTAAACAAACTAGAAACCACTAAATGATTCTTCTGCACACAAGAATTCTTGTGACAACCCAAAGAGCAGGAGAGTTCAGAAACAGATCCTGACAGATAGAAACACACAGTAAACCAGCACAAAAGCACAGCCACATGCTGAGTGCGCTCTTACCAAAGTTTTGGCTGACACTGCTTTCTTACAGCCACCCTGGACACAGTCATAATGACATTCTAGTGCTTAAAATAAACCAGGGGGCTTACTTAAGAAACCTCACTGTCACAAGATAAAACTTTTTGTCACATAACATCTATGCAGAATTTTACAGACACTAAACCCAACCTATGCTTCACCGCAAATGTACGTGTATTATACTGATATCCCAACATTTAATACACCATGAAATATACAAAATGCAGGAAATTTAAGTACTGTTTAATAAGCTATTGCACTCTTCCCTTGAATTCATGAGAGCAAGCCACACATTAAAAACATCCTTTTTCAAGGGTCTCGAAGTAAAAGAGCTTTTAAGTTATTAGTCACTGACATGAGGCAACATAAAAGATTCAGCTACCGTCAGCTAAAGTGGCCCAGGGAAAACTTGCAAGATTCAGGAAGCAGTCTCGGGTTAGATTTTATCAGGGTGAATAAGAGACATTAACAGGCCCTGCTTATGAGTAAGCCGGGGCAGGAGGCAGAGTGGGGCCTGGCTCGGCGGGGAGGGCTGCCGGGGCAGCTGGCGGGGGCAGCCCCTTACCTTTGTAGAGGTTGGTGACCGCAGTGGCGGCGTTCTGGAAGGGGACCCAGAGGGAGAGCCCCGGCTGCTGGCACACCCGGTCTGCAGGGAGGGAAGGACACACGCTGTTTATTTTGGAGTCACCAACTCCGAACGGCCATGTTAGGTTTCGCCATTTTGTTCCACCTTCCGAAGGCAACTCGGGATCAGGGCCGAGAAGGGCGGGCCGGCAGCGGCCCGGTCCCGGGCAGCGGGCGCGGCGGCGGCGCCCCCAGCCCGCCGGGGAAGCGCCCTGCCCGGCCCCCGCCCGCAGCCCCCGCCGCACAATGGGGCCGGCCCCTCACTTCGCCATTTTGTCGGAGCCTCTTCCCTGGGCTGGGCGTCAGGAGCCGCCGCCGCCGGCAGGGCCGGGCTTCCCGGTCTGCCCCCACCCTCCCCGCCCCCGGAGCCCGCCGCTCCCCGGGGCTCGCCCCCGCCGACCGGGACCCTCCCGGCGCGGCCCCCCGCCGAGGCCGCTCTCCGCCGGAGCGCCCTGCCTCCCCGGGGCCGGCAGGGCCCCGCCGGCCACCCTCCCGGGCCGACCCCTCCGCCGCCAAGCCGCCCGTCCGGGCGGGGATGGCCAGGCCGGGCCGAGGCAAGAGCCGGCCCAGCGGCCCCGCCGGCCCAGGCCGCTCCGCTGGAGGCCGCGAAGGGCGATGTCCGCGCAGCGGCCGCGGTACCCCCTCACGCCATTTTGTTTTCCCGTCTGCCTCTATGGACGGGCGCGGAGCCCCCGGGCCGGAAGCCCGCTCCTCCCCCTGCCCAGGCCGCTCTCGCCGCCACATCCCCTTTGTGACGCCGCAGCCCCGTTCCCACCCCACCCCCGGCGGCTCCGCGGCCGCCCCGCGCCTYTGCGACCCCCCCGCACCGCCACCTCTCCGGGCCCGGCCTCGGCCCCAAACCCACCGCGCTCGGGCCCCACCGCCCGCCAAGACCCGTCCCGCCCCAGCCGCCTCAGCAGTGCCCCCCCACCACCACCACCCGCGGCCCTCCCGCAGCGCTCACCCTTGTAGAGCTGCGCCACGGCGGTGGCCGAGTTCTGGAACAGGTGCCAGAGCTTCTGCTGCTTGTGCTCGGGCTGCGCCGCCGCCTCGTCCTGCAGCTCCGGGGCCAGCGCCTCCTCCTGCTCGGCCTCGGCCAGGCACTGCCGCTCCCACTTGCTGAACCAGTGCTCAGGCCCGTGCTCCTGGATCTCCGCCTCACCCTCCTCCTTCTTGTCCTCCATCCTCCGGCCGGCTCCGCGTCTCTCCCCGCCGCCGCCGCCGCGCAGGCCCAGCCCCACCGGACAGCCGCGCTCGCCTCCCCTCCGCAGCCGGGCCGGCCCTACCTCACCCCCATGCTCCCGGGCCCGGCCCGCCCGTCCGCCGGCTCCAAACACACTGAGCGCCGGCGCCGCCCCGAGCACAGTAAAAGCCCGTCGGAGACGCCTGGGAACGTGCTGCCGCCCAGCGCCCGCCCCCGCCACCCGACTGGCCGCCGCCGCCCCGGCACCGCCGGTTTGAACGGCACCTCCGGCCCTCACTGGGCCGCCCGCACGCCCATCAGGCGGGACGTACCGGGGGGACGGGCCCCAGCGCAAGATTGGTTACGCCGGCACACACCCGTGCGCAGATGTCGTCGGCCGCGGAGCGCAGGCGCAGTGGCCTCCCCCGCCGCCCTCGGCGCGGCCTGGCCCTGCCCCTGGCGTGATGCGCCGGGCCCTCAGGCGGCTCCGCCCGCCGGCGCCCCTCACCCCCCGCCGGGCCCGGGTCGCAGCCGGCGCGGGCCTGGGCGGCAGCTCGGGGACCTGGAGCCCCGCCACGGCGGCAGCGGGGCTGCGCGGGCCGGGGTGCCCGCGGGGGCAGGGCAGGGCAGGGCGGTTCTGCCATCTTGGCGCTGGGGCCTTCCCCAAGCGGGGTAAGGCGTTGCCCCGCCTCGGGCTTCCCCCCAGCCGCTGCCGGCGGGGCCGAAGCCCGTGAGCTGACAGCCGGCCGCCGCGCTACCCACCTGAGGGGCAGATCCTCGCCCGGGASGTGGTTTCCTCCGCCCGGCCTGCGGCCAAGGCCGGGGCCAGGCCCGGGGGAAAATGGCTGCCGTGCAGGGCCGGAGGGCCGGTGCTGAGCCCTGCTGCGCGGCCGAGCCCGGCTCCAGCGCCTGAGAGGGCAAGGTGTTGGCCGGGAGGGTTGCACTGAGGATTCAAACCCTTGTGATCCCTTTTCTACCATTTTTAGGCTTTTATTACTTACTGTTTCTTGTAGTGTATTTGCACTGTACCAGGGAAAATTCCAAGAAACAGATGGAAGTCACAGCTTCTTTGCGTGTGGTTAAAGCACTCATTTACCTCACGATCTCTTCAAAATGCTGCTGTGAAAATCATATTCCTAACTACTCCAGCTACGCTACTCCTTTCAATCAAACCAAACGTCCCCCCGAGCCAGCATGTGAGCCAAGCCATGAATTGGTGTAGAAATCGCGATCAGCTGGCAAGCACCTTGAGTTTCCCTCTCCATCCTCTATGAAATACTCTCATCTCTTGTTTTTTGTTGCTCTAGCGCAAAGGCTGGACGTATCTGCAGGTGGTTTTGCATCCACTGTCCAGAGTCCGCAATGCCACTGCTGCATGTGCGCAGCTGGGTTTCAGATCAGCTATTCCATATTATTAAACTGGTATTATGCATAAACTGGTAGCCTGGTGTACCCATCCCACTCAAACCCACTGGATGTTAGAAACACAAGCTTTATGGACTGTTTCCTTCTCTGACAGTCTATTTTATTCAGTCCATACTTGTTCCCATTTTGAACTTGGATCTTCATACAACTTCCTAAAACGTACACAAATTCAAGCCTAAATCATATGTAGTGGGGAAAGAGATGGTATGGGGAAATAATTAGAACTGTTGGGTTTTTTTTATTGCTAAGGACAACTGAAAACTAAAGCTGCAGGCTACTGTCTTCCCTAGACCCCTGAGACTAATTACTAGGGACCTCCTGCTTGTGGGTTATGCTATAGTACTCCACGCGAGTAGAAAGGATGGGAGTAGCCGTACCTCTGTGCACGTGTTCTTAAACTGAAGTTGTGGCATTGGCTTTTTAATATGTATTTCATAACACTAATGCACATACACAGAGGCATGGATATTCTGTTCGTTTCTAGATAAAGCTCTGTCCAGTCCTTGTTTAGGATTATGAACTTCAGCAGGTTTAGGAGTAGTCCTAGGTATAAGCTATTGGGCTTTTATGAATGTACAAAGATAGCATAGAAAAGAAAGGAATAAATTTTTAAAAATTTTAAAATTGATTTTGTAAATCATGTATTGATCAGTAGGACAGTAAGTACTACTGTGGTGGAACATGGATTTTTCTCCTGTGCAACTGTTTTAAAAGAACAGAAGAGGAAACTATCTTTTCTATTGAATAGGATTTCTTATAAACTACCTACAACTTGGAAATGTTCATTCCCTATACTCTTAAGTTGTTTAGATATTGAAAGACATCAAATGGGAACGTGTGATGGGATTGTGCTCAAGTACTTCTCCAATAAATAGGGTACTTAAATCCATCTCCCTCATCAAAAGGTGAGCAGAAATGCTCCTGTCAACTTCAGTGGGCTTTGCAGATGGTCTCTGTAGGATCTAAGATCAGAAGTTACTGCATGGAGCTTGATGTAGGAGGGGACATGGCTATCCTGGATTTTGTGTACCACACATCTGTTTTTCTGAATATTTCTAAAGAGTTGCATAACGTTGGCAACTGTGAAATAAACAGTTGGTTACTGCAATACAATGTAGTGTTAGTCATGATTTATCAAGCACACAGTCCTGAAATTTGGCTATGACTGATGCCCATTCAGTGTAAATCAAGCGGGGAGTTGTAACGCATCACTAGGTAATCCTGGGTAAAAGCATAGCACCTGAATTTCCTGGTATCATTTAGAGAAACCTGGCTACACACAGTTCTCAGAAATATCTTCAGATGATAGAAACTGCTGAGATTTTAAGAGGGCTGTTTTCCTTTCTAAACGTTACACCAAGTAGGGTGGGTAACGTTGGAGTTGTCGTGTCAATTGTTTTTACAGTTTTCTGAAGTGGCCATTGGCGATTTCTGGGATAATAGTGTGGAGAGGCTTAGCACAGCTGAGAACTGGGATACTGAATTTTAAAATTGGAAGACTTACGTCATTTTTTGATAGAATGGATTAAAGAACTTTAACTTGGTCTACAGACCTCTTTATGCCACTTGAAGATAAAAAGGGTGTTAGGGACCTGGGACAGGAGTCAAGCATTTTCTGGGACTAGAAGAATAATGTACCAAAGGAGTTCTGCAGGTAGAGAAGTAGCATTAAATGGAGAATGAAGACAATATTGATTGCCTTTTCTTGAGTAAATTGTGGAGGAGGCAGCAAAGGAGAGAAGAAAAAGGAACAAAAGCACCACATGCAAAAACCCCTTAACGTACCCAAACACTCTTCTCCCTGATGCCTCCTAAAAAGCTTAGTGCCTGTATCCTCTGAGCAATACTGATTCACTAAAGAATTTTTCCTCCCTGTAAATAAAGAACAAGTTTCTTGCTAATCCATTTTGACCTGCCATCGGTGGCCTGGAACAAACACAGCTGTGCTGGTTTTGGTTGCTGGTAAACGATTTGTTGGCTAGAGTCAAATGCAAAAAGACTGGGAGATCAATAGTGTACGCAGGGTGAATGTGGCATCTGAGTAATCTTGGTGTTTTGCCTCTTAATTTCCCCCATGGGAACACCGTAGTGATGAGAGCAGTGTGGCATCCCAACTGAGGTCTCCGGGGAGAGAATTACTGGAGCATGATGAGGGTATGCTAATTGTAGAAGGCTCTGAAGTCTTGTTTTATTCCCTTATGCAGAGTTGTATACTGGGAGTTGAATTTAATGATAAATAAAGGAAAACATTTTTTAAATATGAAAATATGAAATTGGGGGAAGGGAAGGGTTTATTGATAATACAATCTATTCAAAGTGAACACTGACATTTTAAAACACCTGAATGTATAGATGGCTGAATATAGACATGGAAATGTTTTCACAGTGCTGCTGCCAAATGTGTGGATACTTGTACAAGAGAACTTTCATGATAGTTTAAGATATTGGAGGAACTGATGGGAGCAGGTATTCATTTCACCAAAGGGAAAAAAACAGGTCTGAGTGACAATATTTTCAGTTCTCTTCACCGTTTTGTCCTTTGGGATCAGGCTCTAGGTATGCTGTCCTCCAAAAAAACAGGTCAGCAGGGAGGGAAGTTACTCAGCTGGAAATTGTAATGTTTCTCAGGCAAAAGTTTTCAGCCCAAGTAAATCTGAAGTAGTATGCCTGAGCAAGCAAGCAGCAGGTATCTATGAGAAGTCTGGTTTACAGAGAACAGCAGCGCACTGACTGTTGCATATCACATAATCAAGACAGTTTAACCTGTTATTGATGCAATCCATTGGGCTTTTACGTATATTGGCTTGTTACTGCTATTCCCCATTGAAAAACCTGAAGATAGAGCACCCTTAGTGGAAACACTTGATCAGTCTGAAACAGAAACTGATTGACAGAGGTCAATAGCATCAATGTATGAGGGTTCGTTATGGTCGCAAGAGCCTCATATTCTCCTGTTTTGGAGTCATGGGAAGTAGAAAAGAAAGGAAATAGGATAAAAGGATTTCTTTTCCAATACGTGCTCTTAGGTAATGGTATGTTCCGAAAACCAAAACTAGATAAGCACTGCAAAAAGGCTATCTGAATGGTGTATTGAATATTAAAATGTTGATAACCTTAAATAAAAAATGAATACTACAACAGTGTCTGCCTCCTTCCTGCAGTTTCCTGGGAGCACTTTAGTAGCAGCGCTTCTAAAACCATGATCAAAATGCTGTCACATGAAAGCAACTTGAAACTATGCGATTAAAGCTTGGTCAATTTATTTTTGCCTAAAATAGAGATCCAGAGACTTTTTGCCCCAAAAGCCGAGCTCAGTATGAGAAGGAAGGCAGTTTGACTCTGTRGGAACAAGATTCTCAAAACCTCATGTCAGGGCTCTGATATCAAAATCATTAAACAATCCAGACAAGGAGCAAGACTCCCCTTTTGCAAGAAAGGCTACATGACTACACTGAGATACAGATCATTTACGTGTGAATTCAAGCTCTACCAAAAAGAGTAGCAGATGTATTTTTCAGTTTTACTGGGTAGTACTTTACTACATATTTGGTTCCACTGAAATAAATGGTTATTTCTTGCATAACAGGATAAAGCACATGGTGAATATGCAGTTGTCCTCCTGCTCAGTACTTCAGAGCAGCCTAATCTTTCTTCATGCCTTAAGAACTGCTCTGAAAGGAGAACACTGCTGGTGTTATAATACTTCCCTAAACATCTTTTTTTTTTCTCCAGATTCAAATCTCTAGTGCATCGTCAAAAATAAAAAGTTTCTACATAGCACGTTAATTAAGATTCACGAACAAGGTCCTATTGCCGTGGGCTGTATACAAATGAAAGCGGTGATCTTTGCTGTGAAGGACTAGCAATTAAAACAGAAAGGAAGAAAAAAGTGCGCATCATATTTTCATGATATACGATGAATGAGCAGATGACTATTCCTTCTAATAACACAACTTTATTAGTCTGTGCATAAGCTGGTATTTCTGTTGTCAATAATAAGGCAGACAGATCTCGAAGCTGAATTCAGTTTGGGAGCTTGTGCTATGGTTAGTATAACTGCTGACCCAATATGGAAATTTTTACCCAAAATTCAATCCCAAAGCCATGTCCAAGGCTGCAGGAGAAACAATATCCAATAATCTCCAACTACTGCAGGTCAAAGTCTAACTGTAAAGCATCTTAATCACTTACTGCAGATACATGTCTGGCCTGTAAAACAAAAAGGCTACAGAGTAAATGAAAGATTGGGAAAAAAAACATTGTGGGGGTCATCTAAGTGGAGTTCCCTTTGCTTGCAGAGTAGATTACTTGCTCCAGTGCCTTCATGAAACAGGAAGCCAAGGCTTTTAAAAATCCTTAATAGAGTATAAATGAAAGTAGAAGTTCTCCATGCGATCTTGTGGTGTGATGCTGGGGTATTTGGCACTATGCAAATTGCTGCAGCTGGCAGGTACTTCACCACTTACTGTCATTTATTAGTTGAAGGAGCAGCAGGATGCCAAAGGTCTACAGTAGGTTGCCTGCATGCTCCCAAAGGCAGTTATGAATCACTTCAGCATTTAGCTCCCCTCTTTTTTTAGAGCATCACAGACTATAAAAGAAAAAGTAGCTTGCTGCATCACTCTTTGCAGAGTGTTTTGGAATCACAGATTGCAAGAGTGTTTCTTAAGTTAACCCTGTGCTCAGAGATGGTATTTTTGTTTCTAGGCAGAAAGTCCCATTCCAATAGCTTTATTTTTGAGTTGTCAGCCTACCTCCGTACAGCTGGTAATGTCACGTAACCCACCACTTCTGAAATCAAGAAACAGGGTCACAGATAGAGCATTAGTTTACTACATAGCCTTGTTGGGTGCAGTCATGAGAACACTCATTTTATACTGCTGGAGTTAGCTTTGAAGAGCAGGGGTCCCATAATCTTTTTATACCTGATGTTGTTGCAAATGAGAATAAATGTCCTCCTTTTATCCAGTAGCACACATCAGTCCTACAGCTGAGCCTATCTCAGCCTCACTGAGTACTGAACAGTACTCACAACTGGACTAGATGCACATGAACAGGAGTGCAGGAGGGTCTGATTTAGTTGTGCCTACAGAGCTCTGTAGGAAACGTTTTTAGCAGGATTAGATGGCTGAATAAGCCATGAAAAGCAGGCTCACTGATCAAACCTTTGAGGCTCGGCAGAACCCCCACTGAAGCTACTGAATATTTTGCTTGCTCAAGGACAACTGAATTTGAACTTTTTCTTTAAAAGAGCAAGTGGGCATATCATGGACAGCTGTGCATGGAGGTAAGCAGTAATATGAACTGGATAGACATCAGATCTTGGATTCCAGCTTCAATAGCAATGTCCTTTCAGTTCTTGACCAAATTATTTATTTAAAAAAGTACATCTCTCCCCACGCTCTTCTAATCAGTTGAGTAGAAAAAAAAAATCAAACCACCTACTCCCATGTTGTAAGGACTGACTGTTCGAGTTTAAAGGATTTCAAGTGCTAAATATAATATTTGCAGTTCTGCAGCTCAGCTATTGGAGGATTCAATAGCTGTTTGAATACCAGTAATTTCTTGGGACCCTGGCCAGGGGAGACTTCATTTAGTTTGCGTGGGAGTAGGATGCACAGCACTCCCCAAAATGGGTCCTCTAGCTTCTCTGCTTAATTCTCCACCTATATAAAGGAGATAATACACTTCTATTCCATAAGAAGTATGGAATTAATACCTGCCCTTCAGGGATCCCCATCAGTTCTTTAAAATCTTCTTAACAATTTGTCCTGAGCAGACAGGACATGTAGTAAACTGGGGATGGTAATTGAGTCATTCGGTCTCAGTGGATAATGTATGCCATTTCTCTTCTGGAATGCCTGGTTTTCTAGTTCAAGGAAAATAAGGGTGATGTCCTATTGACTCCATAAGTGCTTAATGAAATACCTTCCTTCACCAGGAGGATTGCATAAGAACAGATTTTTGTCATGAAGTGTTAATAAAATATTTAAAATGAAACATGATGAAAATACTAAAGAATATGAGGTTTAACAGACAAGTTCTGGATTAGTAGATGTAATCTGACATGATCACCTCTAGCTGCCTGGCTGGCATGTGCCAGAAGCCACAGCCACGGCAGCCAGGGTAGCGGGGCTGTATGTGAGCCCCAACATCAGCTCCCACGGTGCAGCCCAGTGACTTGGTCCAAAATCACTTTCATCAGGGCTCAGGCTGTGAACTGAGCCCCCTTCTTCATGGTGGGGTCTAGTTGTACAGTGGAGGAGGGTAACGTGAAGAACACAACTAGAACTTCATCTCAGATCATTAAATCTCTCCAATACATGCCATAAAGAGCGAGTGCTGGGCCCCAAAAGGTTGGGGGAAGGAATTGGTGTGTATTGAAGGAATTGGAAAGACTCTCTCCCAGGTTTGACCCCATTTTTCAATAACTCCCTGCAGCGTAATAGAGATGCTACTGTTTCCCATTGCTGCTGTTCAATGGAGTACAGGAGACTTTAAGTGGCACTGGAGCTGGGACTCAGGCTTCAAGTGCTACTGCAAGACCCGAATATATCAATTTCCTTTGAGAAGCAAGGACAGGGAAAGATTGGTGTTGCAGCGAGTGGAAACGTACTCCGATGGGGCAGTTTTCTGGGTTGCTATGGTGAGAGTATGTCCTGCTGTGCTCTGTTGTAACAGCCTTAGAAATACAATGGCTAGAGTCTATTCCAGTGCAGATTTATGAGGATGCTGGAGCACTTACTCCAGAGCAGATTTTTTTCCCCCCATCGCTATAGTCAGTTGTTGTCAACAAATGTTTGTAACTCTTCCTGTATTTTACTCCTGGGAATAGAACAGAAACAGACCCTTAAATCCAATAAACATGGAAATGGGATAAGCTTCCTTTCTTTAAAAAACTTTTTTTTTCTGCATTTTCTTTGCCTTTTACTCCAGATCTGAAGTTCTGGTTCTGGCCTTGCAGCTCGAGGCAGTGTGGGCCATCTCTGCCTACTCTTACCACTCCAGCTCCCCCCATTTCTTTTGATGAGAGATGAGGGCAGTGTCAACCAAAACGAGGTTTAGGCAAACTCACCAAAAGTTCCTCCACAGCCAAATATTCCCTCCGTTTCTTTTATGTCAGCATTCACAATTGTGTACCACATACCGAACTGGATCAGATTGAAAACCATTTTTTTTTATCTTATTGTGTTTGAAAAATGCTGGTTTTCAGGCAAATCCATTTCCTGAGCTGGCTCATTGGCCTCGTGATATGGAGATGGTGAGACAGAGCAGACTTGAATCAATATAAAGTCATCAAGCAACAAGAGCTGAATATTGTGTTTTAAGTCATTCTTCTCTTCTGTAGGTGAAATATTAACTGTCTAACTCCTCCTTTAAATTGTCTTTTTGGGAGGAAACAGGAGGGAAGAAGATAAGGGAAGGAGGGGTTTTTAGACATTGGCCTTCCCTAAGGAGAAAATATCTGCTTAGATGATGAGGAAATCATAAATAATTCCAGTACGACCTGTAGAACAGATAAGGCATGCTAAACAATTTTATTTTGAATTCCCTGTGTCCCCAGTAGGTGCACGGCTTCGGCAGTCAGTGTCAGCGTGTGCTCTGCCAGCCCCATGGATTATTGCCGCTGCCGTCCAGGCAGTTGCTTATCTCTATTAAAATACCCTTGTGCAAGACAGAAAGCGAGGCGCCTGGTCTGCGGGTGGGTGCTGGAAGCCTAGCGCCCGATAGCCTGCGGCACCTGGAGGGGCGGCTCACGCTGGGGTTTTCTGGGCTTTATCATAGTTTGGAGGGTTGGTTTGGTTTTCTTTGCTGGCTTAGCTCCGTCAGAGGTTTGAAGAGACTGTACTTGACCACTCTTAGCAGGACAAGTGTGGTAGCTTAGTGTTTACAATGAGTAAAACCTGGCTAGAAAGTACCTGTGACGTGTTTTCAGGGGCACCAGTTTGGTCTTGTTAGATATCTGGTAAACTACTTTTAGATTTGGGGTTTTCCTATACCCTATAGCCCTGTAATTGTCACAGAGAGCAATGTGATCAGCTATTTGATACATTTGCCTGCTTCTCATGAATTCTTACTCTTCTTTTTCTGAAGTCATGCTTTGCTGCTCTCACCTCTTTTTTTTTTTCAAAACTGAATTTTTCTAGTCCACATGGCACACCATGTTTTCTACATAATGTTTTCTTCATTTTGGGGAGAATTATCGCCATGTATCTCTTTTAAAAGGTGCGTTTGTATTTATTTCTGTTGGCTAAAGATCACTGTGCCGGGTCCTTATCTGTGAATTGGTGGAAACAGGTTGTAAAAATACATATAAGAAGTGTCTAAATTTCCTTGTCTGGAGCAGACTTGGTGTCTTAGCTCATGACGTGCCACAGCTGGAGCTCTAGGGATGTTGGGAATGAGGATGGTGGAGGAGAAGATATGTCTCAGTATACAGATATTGAACTATTTGGGAAAAAAGATGGTCTGTTCTAAATAATAATATGTTTCTCTAAATAGCCTAGAAGCATCACATTGAGTTAAGGTTGGGAAGGGAAGAGATGTATTGCTGGTTTTCATTTTGAGGGCTTAATACTACAAATACAAATTTTTATAGCTGCTTTATCTGAATTCATGACAGTTAGATTATCCCTTGGCTTTATATTAGTGTATAATATTTTTAATATTCACAGGTCCACAGTTCAGCAACTGTAATCAAATAATTACAGATGCCATTAGCTGAGTTATTGAACTGATCTGGGTGTATTTCAATGGATAATAATTGAAGAAAATTAGCACTTAACTTCTGGAGTCCTCTTCTCTGCGCAGAAATGAAAACGAAATGAAAGTGCTACTCTTAACTTCCTTCATTAAGAAACTCCAGCCTAGATTAACAGGATCTGAACATCCAAACATTTAGAACTTGTTTTCCTAAATTTCTGCCCCCAGAGGCATTCACAGGAGGACGTCAATTTAAAAAATAGAACAGAAACCCCACATTTACACAAACCACATGTGGGAGGGGAGATCGGAGCAGCGACGCCTCCTGCTCTGGCTGCACTCCTGGAGCAGAGAAGCGCTGAGCAGTTACCTTCATCAGACCTTTGGATGGCAGGCACGGTCATACAAGTGGCGGGAAAAAGGGGAAAGGTCTCTCTGTCTGTAAGCAGTTCCTCTCCACCCCTAAAGCTTGTCTGCGAAAGAGGTTGCTCATCAGAAAGGTCAGGAAGATAGTATATCAAAAATGTTGGGAAAGAACAACAAAGGGAAAGAAGGAAATGGATGCCAGAGTGCCGTCAGTGTTCGCCTCCAGTGTCTTGGACATAGACGGAAGGCTCAAGTCTAGATATGACGATGGTTACCCCTCACGATGACCTTTGTTCTTTAAAATTCAGTGTCTTTGCTTTACACGGTGTAAGTCATATAGCTTACAGTAAACGACTCCTTAACCTGTAGCCACTGACAGCAGGGATTTGTGCTGCACTGCATCTGAACCAGCTTTAAACTCGTATTATATTTCTCAAATAGATTTGGGAACAATGGTATAAACTAGACGCAAGCCCTGCAGCTGCAGAGCAGTTGAATCGCTTTAGGTGTTCCCTCCAGAAACTGCTGAGGCAGCCTGAGATGTTGTCTCTCACCTTACCCAGTCCCCCCAGTTCTCTGAGCGTTCCTATCCTTCACCCATACACACCGTAAAAAGTCGGAGTGTTTAATTTATGTGGCATCCACGGGGAACAGAAGCTGGGACGGTGAACCTGCTGCTGGAGCAGATCAGGAGCATCCACTCCGTCCATTGCTGCGACGCTGCGGTGGGGCCACCATCCTCTGGCTGGAGCCTGCTGCAGCCCTTGGGGCAGCGAGTGCTTGCACGTGAGAAAAAATGCACCTGAGCATTCAAAGGAGACTGAAACAGCGAAGAATCTCATTGTGAATACAAGAGAACCGAAATAAAAGGATTAAAGAAACTAATGGATTCATTACCAGCATTACAGCGGTCTGGACGCTTCTGACAGGAATCCCCTAAGTTCCCACTACAAAGCCTGCATGAGTAGGGCGAAGGAGGCTGACATCCATCTCAAGCAGCGAGGCAAGTACAGAGCAGCTCTTCCCTGATGCACACTCACGAAGCAGTGGCTTAAGGACTTTCCGAGTCCAAGGTTTCATCCATTTCCAATAATAATTGTCTGTTAATTAATACTGCTGATCTGTCCCTTTATAAATAAACACAAAGCTGTTGGGAAATTATATACTATGGGATCGTTTTCAGCAAACTAGACTGTAAGTAGCTTTTTTCCTTCTGTCTGGCCCAGGAGTGAGCGACACTTTGGCGATCCAGAAGGATGCTGTTGGACCGAGGCGTAAGCGTGGGGACTCTGCCCTTCGGGACACTTGACGCTCCCCAGTATAAAGCTTCGCGGCTGAAATTCTCTGCTCTGTGATAAGCAGAAAATCAGGCAGATTTTCATAATAGTGTTTCAGGTAAGCAGGGAAAAATAAATTGGAATTCTAGATCAAGCCTTTTGTTGAAGCACTACCCTATTTCTGGGTTTAAATCCCTTCTCATTCTCAGCCCCATCCTTGGATATGATTCCTCACTTTCTATGCTGTGTATTGCTGTGTGCTATTAAGGGAATGTTATGTTCCACTTGAGAGGTGGTAAAGTGAAAATCATATAAATACTCAGGGAAGAGCTCTTTGAGATGCTTCAGGACTTAAAGGGCTATGAATTTGCAAGCTCTACTAGCATGTTCTCCCTCTATGGCATATATTTGTATCAAAATATGGTATTTCCGCACTCAGATTTGACACATGGATTCCTTCCAACAGGAATGGAAAGGTGGCATCGGTCATCTGTATTTACAATCCAAACAGAGGAAGTTGCATATAAGAACTGGCACTAGGTAATGAGAGGGAAGATGCCAGTGATTCCTATTGATCCTCAAAGTGTGACCCTGAGCGAGTCCCTGAATCTTGCTGTGCCTCAGCCTGTGATGCTGAGACATGATTAGCATGTGTACTTTATCAGCAAGGATGTTGTGCAAGTTATTTAATGAATGCTTGCAAAATGATTTGCGGCATTTGAATGAAAGAGGCTGTGTAATTGCAAAGCACTGCTGTATTGTATAATTGCATATGTTGCAGGAAGCGTATGGCAAGCCACTTGCTTGCTCCCTGCTGAATAGCCCACAAACAAATGATCTTTTTAGTGCTGGAAGGAAAATCCTGTTAACACTGAAGCGTAAGTGTGGATCCTTTGCGTTTCTGGGCAGTTTACGCTTCCTTGTGTAAAACTCGGTGGTAGAAGTTTGCTGCTGTGTGCTAAGCAGATTTTCATAGAGGTGTCTTCTGACTTGAAATTATTATTTAAGAAGAGAAAAATCTGTCCAAGTCAGTAACTTCCATCTCAACAGCAGGCAGAAAATATCACACTTCAAGTGTGTTTCCATCAGGACTGAGACCTTGCCACTGGAGGTATCTTTGTCCCAGAGAAGGACTGCAGTCCTTGCATGTATATTGTTAGTCCTCTCTACTCCTCACGCGTCCAGCTGGGAGGTCAGATCCGCGGGTGTCTCTTACCTATCACACAGTACTGAGCCCGTCCGAATGAACGCATAGGACAGCGAGGAAACTGGTCGCTGGATCCCACTCAAGAGCCAGCATCCCGTACCGCTTGTCTCTCCCGCTGCCACCTCTGACTTCAGGGCTGATGCCTTCACTGATTTCCTYACCCCTGAACTACACCATACACAGCTCCAGCCAGGGCTTTGTCCTTCTGCCTATCTAAATAAAACAACTTTTTTTTTTTTTGATGTTTGCACTAGAATTCACGAACTGCAGCAGTGCAGAGAGGAACCAGTTCAGCTGTCACTTTTGCCACYAGTTTTTCTCCTAAGCCTTTACGCAGACTGCTTCTGTTTTAAAACTTCACTGCACGCATCAGGTGACTTCGACATGTAGCTAAAAGCACAAAAGCATTTACTGTTAAAGAAGGCCTGTAGGAAGTGGTCCAAGGACCGGCCCATGTTGAGGAGATGAGTTCTTACTGATTTGGCCTTTTCCCCCTTTAACACACCAGTTTTATTAAAACTTCCTCTTCGTCTTTTGAATCTTGCTCTTACACTTAGGGCAGAGGCGGTGTGTGTCTCGCCCCGTGCGTGCTCGGCGGGCGCAGGAGCGCCGGTCACGGCGTTGTCCCCCGCGGCRGCAGCGCCGGGAGCCTACGGCAGGTTCACTGCCGAGCTTTGTTCCCCCAGTGAATGGGAAATCCTCCATGGGGTCTTTATGGAGCTGCTTTCCTTTTGAAAGCGCCGCGGGATCCGTGCGTGTGTGTAATCTGTTTATATTGGACGACTGCAGTGGTCATTTCACACGTCTGTCAATCCGGCTGGAAGAAGGGGGTTGGTCCGGCAGGGACAGAAGGGAGCTGGAGCATGTGCAGAGCAGGTACGGCTGCTCCTACGTGATGGGATCCTGCAGAGGCTACATTTAGGGGTGCATGCTGAGTGAATATGGGGAGAGGGCAAGCAGTTAAAACCCCTAGAGTATGATTACAGTTTCTATGGATATGCGTTAGTCTGCTCTAAAAAGCATTTTGAACTCTCTTTTGATCACTAGAAAAAAAGCTTTCATAAGAACTGCCCCTGGATCCAGCAAAGGTTCCTTGGGCTCGGCGCAGCAGTCCGGGGGGGGTGGCAGGGCAGGGTGGGAGAGCAGGAGAAGGACGTCGGTGCTCCCCGGCCCTCAGGGCAGCAGCTGGCAGGAGCTCCCCGCCCTGTGATACCCGAGCACTTGTGGCCTGGATGCTGGGTGGCCCCTGGATGCTGGGGCAGCGCCCACGGCCAGGGCCCTGACACACCGCATAGCGCCTACACGTTTCAGCTCTTCTTCTCTTTAAAAATAACAGGAAAACTTCCCAGCAGTGCCCCACAGAAACAGAAAGCGGACAGAAAGTCACTTGTTGGTGCTGGAATATTCACTGCCGCCTGAGCAGRCTCAACACGGGAAAATACAAATTTAAGGAGCTGGACCCCAAGGCTTCTTCACAAGCATTTCTGTGTTCACATAGACATTGATGCAGTGGAGTGTTGGGTGCATATTTTTTTAGTTTCTTGGTATTTTACCTTCCTTTCTCGCTGTAGTGGCTGAGAAATACCATAGAGCTCAATTCTGCCTTTTCAGGACAGTGACCGCTATGCAAACACCCCTCAACTTAGGGTTTAAAAAGACTTCTTAAAAATCAGCATGCAGTTCATTTTGTTCCACATGGAGGTATATGCCCATTAATTTTGAATGTGAATATAAAGTCCACAGATTCAGCTTAACTTGCTTCATTCTTCAGTAGGGATTTCACTGGGATGGAAGGAATAAAGCTGTTGCCCACCCCTGGACACGAGCTGATTTTGGAGAGGATTTGCTAACATTTAAGCTTTAAGGTAGCACAAAGACAAGAAGTTTGAATTGCTATAGCTATCTTACCTAAATTTAATTTCAGTCCATTTTCTTTAAGGAACTACTCATGAGCTTAATTTGAATAAGCAGCCTTTAATAATAAGCCCAGATGTGCTTATGATTGTAGGTGATCTGTTTCTGTAATGGATGTTGAATTATTCTATATGATTTGGGAAAAAACTCCTGAAAGAGATTTTTAAACAAATATGCCAGTTTCTTAGGCAGATGCCAATTCAGGTGATAATCTATAAATAATTATTCTTCGTACCACTGCAGTTTAAAACCACCATGACTCCAGCATGACAGTTTGAGCTGTGCTTTAGACAATATCTTGTCAAAAATCAAGTCTTTGACTTTTTCTGTGAGTAAATGTGTGCCTTGGGCAGTTTGCAATCCAGCTGGTGGGCTCAGCGACGGGTCCCAGGGCAGTGCCCACTTCCCACTGCTCGTTCTGACGCTCGGGCGAATTTGATGGGCTTTGCAGCTGATGGAGCCAAGACTTCGAGGAAAACTTGGCAAACATGCAAAGACTCTGGACTACACAAGGCCTTGGGCTAACCTGAGTCCTGGCTCTTCCAGACACGAGAGCAGCGGTTCCCTGCTTGTGCTAGATCCAGCACCTGGGTTCAAACACATCCTCTGGAATGACCCAGCTGAAAACTGCTTCTGTGCTGTAAGGCATTTCCAGGTGTGTACGGGCTCTGCAGGACGAGAGCTCCTGTGCGGTTTGTGCACGTGTATTTGTGACCAAGAAGCCCCGGACCAAGGTGTGACAGCCCCAGGGACGGGACGCACTGAGCAGCCCCAGTCGCACGGGCTCCGATATCACCGTGCTGTACTGCATGAGACAAACCCAAAGTTACTAAAGGCCAGAAAGCTAGTTAGCTGGGAAAAATCATGCACTTAAACGGGCAAAACTCTTAATATCTTCCAAGAGGAAATAAACGTGGGAAAGCATTTCAGATTTCTTCTTTCTGAATGCAGATCTAATTTTTTAGGCCAACTGAACAAAATGTCTGTCTAGAGAGTTCCTCCAGAAAGAGGAACAAAAGTAAACTATAAATATTCAGCTCTTGATTTCAGGTTTTAATAAATGATGAGCTCTGGGAGAAGCGTTTTTTCTTTCAACTATCAAATGACTTGATTCATTTTATAATTTGGTTATATAGTGCTTGTCACCTTCTATCTGGATACAATACAGCAGTCTCTGGCAACGCTTTAAGATGACACATCCCAAAGGAAATTGGGTCCAAGGGTCTAACGAGGAACAACCACTCCCCGGTGAAAGCTGAAGTCTGCATCTCTGTATCTGTATCTGTGTCTATATCTATAAATAAAATCTCCTGCCCAGGAAGGTCTGATGTGAGACACGATGTTCAAAGATTACTTGACCTATATAAAAATCACTGAGCGCTCTGGTGACAGCCCGCAGGGCAGGGTGATGGGTAGAGGCTCGCGCTGCTGCTGTCTGCCTGCAGCCCTGCAGCGCAGGCTCTGCTTGCAGCACGGCAGCGATCAGGACTCTGCCACTCAGCTGCCTGCCAGCCAGCCTTGCACGGACGGAAATCTGCCATCCGTGTTTCAGAAGCACACCTGGATGCTCGCTGGAAGCCGGGCTTCCTGAAGATGAGTCTTGTGGCTCACCCGGTATCACTGGCTTTGATTGAAAATCTCGAGATACAGACACCTTCTGCTCTAAGGGATGTTCTTGTGAAGCCAACCTAGGCCCGTGTAAATCATTAATGTTATACTTTACTGATGTTTACCAAGAAACACGTGGCTACAGGGTGTAGTGTATCGGCACCACCTGAGCCTGCCTGATTCGATTAGCGACAGAATAACTGTCATGTGTTGCTGGCTCAGACCGTGCTCCTGAGCACACTGGTAGAATAAATAATAAAGAATTATTCCACCAGCTTAAAAATTGCCGACTGTTTTTAAATCTTCAGAGGCAGTTTTCTGGATGGATAAAAATATGTGAGAGCTGAGCTGTCTCTGGGTCCTGGAGCACTCAGGCCACTTAGTGGGAACTGAAGGAAGGAAACAATGCAAGTGCAAACTGTTGCATACACAACCCATGGAAAGGAAACGATTCCGCTGATCATATATGCGCTTGCGTTGTGAAGCTGAATTATAGGGGACCGGGAACATGCAATGCACTGTAAATTCCCTTTAGTTGTTACTGAGCTGGGTGTCATCCACTGCTGAGGAGGAAGAGGCCTCCGCTCTTACAGCAGCAGCATATTTGTATCGCTGAAGTCGTGTCGCTCGCAGTGTGCCGGCTCACGGCAGCGGCGGTGGCAGGGGCTGCCGGTTGGCTCTGGACTGCTCTATGAGGTGTTAAGTCCATTATAAACTCTGTCTTTCCTGGTATGGCCATAAAAACTGCAATTTGCCGGGCTAGGTGTGAAATACATGATGTGCTTGGGCAAAACCCCTAGATACCAGCACATAGTTATTATTTTAAGTGTTCTGAAACTGGAAGAGCTGTGCTCAGTGATTTACACCCAAAGCAAAACGCCCTTAAGCAAAGTGACCATTCAAATGACTGCTGAAGTGCCTGAATTAAAATAGGTGTGCAATATCAGAGTGGCAAAATGTCCCTCCACCTCGCTAGCTGGGATCTGCAGGAGCAGGGCAGCTGGGGCTGCTTTGGCTGAATAAACTCTGGTTTGAGTGTGAGCGGTCGGTGGGTTCTGTCTCTCTGCCAGGTCCCCAAAGTCTGGAGCAAGTGGTTCCCCTGGGAAGGAGCATTAGGAATTGCACAGTTTAGGGTATGTTTTGGGGGGGGATTTTTGCTAAAATAGATCATTGATACATTCCTCCCTCCAGATAACGTCTTACCTGGTGTTTGATAGGAACTTCACAAGCTTGCTGGTAATGCGAAGAGAGCTGCCTGTTGCCAGCTGTCTGCCAGACCCACCCTGCAGATGTTCCCTTCCCGAGGACAGGGCATCCCAGCCATTACCCTGGGAGGAACAGCCCCTTCACCTGCCCTGACCGACCTGGGGTTAGGTGCCAGGAGCGCTGGTTTGCTTTGGGCTGCCGGGCTGCGAGTCCTGACAGCTGCTCTGCAAACACCGGAGACGCCTCTGCCATCCAACAACACGTATAATCACTGGCTGCCTCAAATTGGTTTCGGCATAAGTAATTTGAATTAAATTGTCTGTGTGTAGAATTTAGGAAGTCATATATTTTCTTAACTAATTATACGTTAAATCCCTTTTCAGACTTCCAGATTCAGTAAAGGGTTAAGACCATTGTCTTCTACTGGAAGATCTCAAAGCATATTTCCAGGAGCAACATGTTCATTTTAGAGATGTTAACTGCAGCACGACAGTTTACACGAGCTTTCCCTGCTCACGCAGCCGGTGTAGCCCTACAAAGAGACACAGTGTTCAGCCTCTATTACACCAGCACCACACTGGGGAACACTTTTGGAGCGGTGGTGGTACACCATGAAGCAATGTCTTCACACGATAACCTCGGTTTAATAATGGAGAACTGAGTCCAGCCTTAAACCAAACTGTCTCCCAAGTAATTTCCTGGGAAGAGCAGATCCTTTGGGGGAAAAATCCACATAGTAAAATAAGCAGATACTACTCCTGCAGCATGTCACAACGTGAGAGACATTTCATGAGGGAGATGAAATACTGGCAGGGTGACAAACGGAGCCATAGCTGCTACTCTTCCCCCAGAGCCACGTTCACAGCTTACAGTCCTACAACCTACCTCAAGCCTCTTCTCTTACTTTGAGAAAATTGTTTCAATTCACTGTTTTCCAGAACATTCACAATCCCAGGCTGGGAATATTTAACAGCACCAGGCACAAAGCTCTATAACCAAGTTATTTTTCCATTTTGCTCCAAATGCACATGGTAGGCACATGTGTAAGCAATCAGGCTGCGTGCCCACCATTCTTCACCAGCCTGCTGCTGCGCTGGCCTGCCGGCCTGCCGGGAGGAGAGGACAGCAGCTGAACGGGTCCTGCACCGCTCACACGCAGCCAGGCAGCTCTTGTTGCCTTTTCTCCTCCAGACAGCCGCACTAGYAGAAGACTTGACCGAGCCAATACAGGAGATGAACTTTATCTTGTACTTTTGTCAGCAAATCTTCATCTCCATGGCAAAGGCGCTTCCTGCTCGCACAGGCACAGATGTGCTGCCTGCCTTAAGGCATCGATGCTTCACCGACTGCTGTAGCTGTGACACAGGAGTTTGCTCGGTACATCCCAAAGCAATGCGATCTCTACCTGTGCTTTGAGGAATTTTGTTCGGTAGCTGTGGAAGTGATCCCCAAATACAATGAGATGGCATGAGTGGGTTCTGCACTGCTGGTTCCTGATTTCAAGAAGTTGGCTTAATCTGTGCTCTGACGTTCTTCATTGACAGGGGAAATCTTGCTTCCAAGGCTGCTGTTTTCTTTGTATGTAATGTACAAAACATCTTCGTAATTAATGCACTTTGTAACGCATACATTTTCCTATTTTCCTCAAGAATTATCTTTATAAAAGATTTGAAATGTTGCATTTCTTAAAAGTGTTGTATGTTATTAAGATTTTTAACTGCAAGACTTAAGATTTGATATTGAAAAAAAACCCTAGTTGAGAAACATCATTTTCAAAGCCTGTGCATCTGTAAGGTTTTTGTTAAACCCGCTGAACACAGGGTTGGATATAAAATCTATGTTGCAATAGTTTACAGGGCTTTCCCTTTTTGGTTGAATCAAAATCATATGGGAAACTTCACAAAGATCTTGAGAGACCTGTGGCCACAGCCATGGGTAAGAAGGCGGTTCCTAGAACACAGAATTAGCTAAGACCCAAGTATGACAAACCTAAAGACGGGATGTATTTGCTGCCGCTCGTAGTGGCAGCTGGATTCCCTTAGCTGCATCTGGGGTTTAAGAAGCCTTTGGATGGGCCCGCGGGGGTCTGCAGGAGACCTAGAACTAATGATACTGTAAGGAAAAAATTTGGCGCATCTAAGCTTCAGAAGAAAGTTTAGATCTGCTTGTTGTCCTTGTGGTTACTAGCGGAGCTAAACTCTGGGAAGAGATGTATTTAGGCTTTATGCCAGCTACGTATATACTGTAACGCAGCCAGTATTCAACTCTCAGCATCCCGTGATGCAAGAGTTCTTTAAGTGCATGTACACGGTCGCGAGTTCTGCAAGACTGCCTTTACTTTAATGCCTTTTCATCCAGCCATTGTATCGGTGCTGCTTTGCAAAGTCCAAGGAAACGGCGTCTCTTTAGGGCACTGGGAGCAGGCAGCTGCAGTGGCACCGGCCAGTACTGCTGAGACACGGCTGGGAGAGCACGACTGGCTCTTCTCCTCTCCCCTGTCCCCGCCGGCCTGCCTCTGACAGCCGCGCCGGTAGCTGTTAGGGAGTATTTTATTTACCCTTTATGAATTTAGATGCCTACGGTTCCTTGACTCATCTCTGTTTATGTCGCTTGCAATTTTGTGGGAAAATTCCCAGCTGGGATTCCCTACACCCATACTGGGGATGTGCAATCCCTAAAAACACCCGGTGGTCCTTATCCATGCACACTTACCCAGCCCCTGCGCGTTGATTTTAAAAACTTCCCTTGTACTCTCCTTGCTGTCACAGAAATCGTCTCTAAGTTTCTAAACCAGCTCTGGTTCTCCCTGGCCTGGGAGAAGCTTCACCCGGGGCTCACCCAGCCCTGCGAGCCTGGGTGGGCGCAGGGGGTGAAATCCCGGGGGGACCCTCGGAGCTCGTACCTGGGCGGGAGCCTGCTGCCCGCTGCTGCCCGCTGCTGCCCGCTGCTGCCTGCTTCTGCTCCCCGCTGCCTGCTCCTGCTCCCCGCTGCCTGCTCCTGCCTGCTCCTGCTCGCTGCTGCTCCCCGCTGCCCTCTGCTGCCCGCTCCTGCCTGCTCCTGCTCGCTGCTGCCCCCCCCGCGGTCCCCCGCTGTCCCCTGCTGTCCCCTACTGCTCCCCGCTGTCCCCTGCTGCCCGCTGCTGCCTGCTCCTGCTCGCTGCTGCTCCCCGCTGTCCCCTGCTGCCCGCTCCTGCCTGCTCCTGCTCGCTGCTGCCCCCCCCGCGGTCCCCTGCTGTCCCCTGCTGTCCCCTACTGCTCCCCGCTGTCCCCTGCTGCCCGCTGCTGCCTGCTCCTGCTCGCTGCTGCTCCCCGCTGCCCTCTGCTGTCCCCTGCTGCCCGCTGCTGCCCGCTGCTGCCTGCTCCCGCTCGCTGCTGCCCCCCGCTGCCCCCCGCTGTCCCCTGCTGCCCACCACTGCACCCCGCCGCCGCCCGCTGCTGCGGCCGCCTCCGTGTCCAAACCAGGCACCGGTGGTGGGTATCCGGGGCTTCCCCAGGTTACAAGGAGTATTTGCAGATGGTGTGTATCCCTTGAGGCAAACGCTGAGTATGAAAAGAGCATTTCTCTGGTGATTTTGAAATGATTTCTTGTAACTTTAGGCTAAGACAGATTTCCTCATTTCTTTAGCTTAATACCCACCTCTAGGGAAGGAGAAGGGGGGTCACGCTTCCCTACAGGCTTCCATGTACTGACCTTTCGGGTGGGGGGGGGTGGGGTGGTGTTATTATTTTAAAATCGACCCAAAATATATTTAGAAATTCCAACAAATAATTTTTCCTCCAAAATAAATTCTGCCTAGCGCTGCGTGGGTTATTACACCATCACCCCAGGCCCTTCAAAGTAAGAAAATGAATAATTAACCATAAATGTGACTTGAGCACTAACTACACTGTACACACCGGCAAAATTTCATAGGGAACATTTTCCTCTAGTAGAAACCATCAATTTAAATTCTACTTGCTGTTTTAAGTGGGAAATTTCAATTTACGTTAAAAGATTATTAAACACTAACATAATCCTAACTTTGGGAATCTGCTTAAGAGTGTTTGTTTCCATGAAAGAAAAGCCTTTGGGAGTTAAAAATACCATGAGTTATGTAAGGAGTGAATTAAAGAAAGACTATAGAGAGAAATCCTGAAATATCGATCAGTTTGTGTACCGCTGCTCCAGGTTACTTGAAGGGCCATCCAGCCCCCTGCTTACTAGTTGTTAATGAGAAAAGGTCATGGGCTTTTGTGTGGGATACAGAATGGGATGGGCTGCATGTTAGTACTTGATTAGCATCATTAGTACTTGTGTCCTGTGAGGCAGGGGAAAATGTCCCTTCAGGGTGCCGCAGGTATTGCAGAAGAGCAGAGCTCGCCCGTTACCTGGCACTTGCAATTGTGAACGCATCTTTAGCACAGGTTCTAGCCCACATTTATTTTGCATCTTATTTCAAACTGCAGCTTCTGCTCCTCTCTTCATTCCTAACACTGTTCATCGGTACTCCGACTCGTTTGGCTCCTTACGCTGAAAGATGTGCTGGCAGTGCCATTTCTATGAGATGGTGCCAAAATACAAAAGTTTTTCCAAATACCTTTCTCTGGGTGTTACAGTGCTGCTGTAAGGAAGATTACCCCTCTTCCCATCATGCTCACTCTGAACATGATGAAGTACACCGGCCTCCAGCTGCCGCCCTTTCGGGAGGGACACGTTTTGCTCAGGCTCTGCCCGGCCCAGGACCAGGGGAGGTCCCTGCACAGGAGCTCGCCCAGCCCGTGGCACGCAGCACGGCACCTCTGCCAGCGGGACGGCAGCCAGGGCTGCCGGGGGTTCCCTGTCTCCTTGCAACCAAGCCACGGCACTGATGGAGCCTGCTGACAAGCGCGGTGTGCTGTGCAGTGAGCTCACATTGACTGCAGCTGGTGCCTGCCCAGAAACACCCCTTGGGAAAGGCCAGTAAAGGGAATACAAAAATCTAAAGAAATAGTGAGAGRTTTATTACTGGACTAAACCTTCTGGTTGGCTGCTCTTGTGCAAAGTGGCTGCTGTGTTTGAAACGAGAGGTGTGCAGTGCATGGAAACCTCTGGATGAGCAGATCTATCCCTGAAGTTCCCCGGGGACGCCCGTGCACACCGTGCTGCCTCCCCGCAGCCAGAGCAGCCCTTCCCCGGCCCAGCCTCTCCATCACACCGCTTCTGCAAGGGGAGCAGCATATCTATTTTCCTCTTCCTGCTTTCAAACATCGTACTGYGTTGTGCGTGTCCACTTCATCCCTCAGCTTCCCAGGGAGTGTTTTTGGGGTAGTTGCTCCTTGGGCTGGTGGGGCTCATCCTGAGAGCAATTCCCCAGCTCGGTCCGTGATGAGGAGTGCTTTTGTCTGAACACTGCCTCTAAAATCACAGAGCTTCCCAAATCACTTTCCCCTCCTCTGAAAGAGCAAGCTGCGCGTTAGAAAAAAAATGATGCGAAATCTGGGCTGAAATTCTCAGATATTGACAGGATTCCATATGTGGAGCTTTTAAAAAAATCAAAAAACCCAAGCACACAAAATATTGTGAAATGCCTCATATACTAATTAAGAATTGGCAGCGCTGCAGGAGCTTGTACACCTGAAAGGCCGTTCTCGCCTGCCAGCCTACTTCAGGTACAAATGGTTGGTTGTTGTTACCATTAAGATCGCAAGATAAGGGGAGCTGGCAGAGCCCAGGAATGCAGGCTGTTAAGCAGACATCTCCCACCCATCTCGGCTCACGGGGTTTGGGGCCAGCGGCTGCCCTCCCCCCGGCTACCCTCCCCATCAGGGTGACACAAAAAGTCACCTTTCCATTACAAGAGCTCCCCTCCAGACTTAAAGCTTTTATTGACTGCTTTAGCTCTGCAAATCCCAACATGCACTATTTTTAGCTTCCGCAAAGATGGACCATGGTTTACTTTGTTCCCGAGACTGATGTCCTTGTGCCTGCGCGGCAGCGTGCAGCATCCTGCCACCTTCTGCTCGGACTGGCAACATTCACTCACTTGACATAAAGCGACGGGTTTTTGGCTAGAATCCTCGTGTAGCAAAGGGGACTTGCATACAATACCCGGTTCGGGCTCCTTGCAGGCTGACTCTTTTAATTGTCAGCAATTCTTGTTAAGGCAAGACTGCAAAGGTTTAAACACAATCTTCTGTCCTTCCCAGTTCCTGCTGAGCGCTCAGATGTGTTTAAATCCCTCTTGGTGACCCTTGAAGTATGAATGTGCTAAGATACAGAGTATTTGTCATTGTGCACACTAAATGTTTGTATCGGTGCCATCGCCTGTGGCCAAAACAATGAAACTTTCTTCTCTCCAGAAGTGGGAGCAGAGATGGCCCTTACAAAGCTTGGCTCTGTTTAACATCAAAGTGGGTTTTGCAAATTTAAGATGAATTCAGCAGCTCTGAGGAGGTCCCCCTTCCTGCATCACTGGTCTCACCTTGGAAAAACCTTGTGTGCAGTTAAAGCCTTTCGGCTAGGGGTTCAGCTGGGGGGGATCCGGGGAGCGCGGCCGTGGCAGCCACGGGTCTGGGGAGAGGCTCTGCCTGGTGTTTGGCAGCTCAGCACTAGCACCGCTTTGGAGGGAAGGAGGGAGCTGGTCCTCTCCCAGACCTGTCAAATGAAGGGGAAGAGAACAGCAGACTGGCATTGGGGACCAAACTGTGTCAGGGTGGCTGTATCCCACATGCCGGGCGCTTTGTGGGAGTGGGGGAGTGCAGAGACTATCCATCGTCATACCTCGATGCTGTTGCCCAGCATTAAGAGCAGGTTTAAGGTAACAGAGTTATTGTGACGTTTTGATGAAAGCCACTTCCTCATGGTCACAGCACCCCAGAAAATCGCTTTACACCAGCGACGCTGCGTGTCAGCCAGGTACGTGCATCGCAGACCACGATGGGCAGTGGAGAACTGGGTCTGTCCCAGGGACGGCTGCTGTAGCGGGCTGCTCGGCTCCCCGGCCAGCTGCACCGGGAGGCTGAGAGCAGGGCTGTTTGGTTACTACAGACAATATCCCTTTCCTTTTAAAGAAGTGTGAAAGGTCTCAGCAATGGGCACTTCCTCACCAGAAATATTTCCCTCCAGTGTGTTTGCCTTTAGGTGCTGCGTTGGCACGGGGTCTTAGTGCCTTGGTCCCTATGTAGCGTATCTAGAGCAATATTCAAAATCCAAGTGGAGCAGCTTATGTTCTTAAATTGGGTTTGATTTTTTTGTTTCATTGTGCAGCTTTACAACTATGTCTTTCTAATGAAATAAGAAAAACAAACTATGATCCTGAATGACTAATGCCATTGGAAAGGCTTCTAAAGCAGATGTTATCTGGGTTATCCCGGGATGAGTTATGCTTTCTGGGAAGAAATAATTTTCATGGACCTTAATGCTGATCTTTCACATAAAATCTCACTCTACTTACCTGTTAGAGGAAACAGAATCTCTTTCAATTACACATAATTTTTTTCAGTTACGTCCGTTTCAATTACACTTAACCCACTGACTTCCAATACCTTTAGGTTCAAACAAATTACGAAGTCTTGTCACATGTTAAGATTTTGCATTTCCTCTGAAAATATCCATTTAGTTCAGCTAACATGCCATCTAGTTCCCTTGCTAAAGCTGCTTCACAGACTCATGGCAGAGAAATACTACCGTCAGTTCCATTTCACGGACTGAAAAACCGAGGCACGGAGGCGATAAGGGCTGTGGCGGGAGACTGGAAAGGGCGGTGGCGGGGCTGAGCCCGGCCCTCCCGGGTTTTGTCTTCTCGTCCTTACAAGGACTCCGCCAAGCCTCCTCCTTAAACACAGGCTGGTTTCCTGCACCGCTTCAGGGGCTGCGCGATAAGCCAGGGGAACAACTGTAAAAGGCAGCATGTGTATTTAAGGAAGAAAGAAGAATGAAAAGGTGCGCACAATAACGCTGAGTGCTTCGGAAAGCACGGCCATTAGGTCAGATTATCATTAAATCGCCGCCTCGAGCAGAGCCCGGGGGTCTCGGGTCAACCCAGACGGCACCTGCGCCCAGCGGCGCGGCGCAGCGCTGCCGCCGGCGCCCCGGGCTGCGCTGCCGGGCCCCTCCCGCCGGGGGGCCTCGGCGGCCGCGGAGCTGTGGCTCTGTGCTCGGGGCGCGCAAACCCGCGCTCGACTGTCCATTCGAGTACTAAACTTCGCACGAAATAAGGCAATAAACTTCTGTTGGCCACTGACAGCCGAGCCATGAAACATGGAATTAAGCAGTTCGTAATGTACATTTATCTTTTGGCATTTTAGAAAACTACAGCCGCTAAAGGAGAGTAGTGATCTCTCATAAATTTCCTAATTCATTGAAGTCAGTGCCATGCTGACTGTTGGGTTGGCAAGGCGAGAAGCCAGCTTACATAGGAGAATTACATCACCGTCCCTCGYGCCATCCCATCACTAGTCTTAAAATACAATACATAAATGCCGCTAAACCAAAACTAACCCAAGTAGTTTACTCGCACCYGCTAGATCTCAAGGGCCTACGGAGGGTTCTGTACTCTTAGTTTTCAGGTATTTCAGATGCTACATTAGATGCATCTAACTTACTGCAGAATCCTGCTGCCTGGATGGGGCTTGGGAGCGGTGTCCCCGCCTCGGGTGGCTGTAGGGAAGCGAGCACCCCATCTGTAAGCTTCCCCCTGGGGTGAACRCTTGGTGAAAGTGGAGGGGGCTCCCCAGGGAGCTGCCCTGCCCACTCCAGAAAGGGGGTGCTGCTGGGGGAGGCAGCAGGCTCTGCCTGAGTCTTTGGGGAGTGGGCTGTGAGCAGACAGATGTACAGACCCAGCTGGCCAGCTGTGCACTTAGGGGCTCATGTGGACCATCTTCAAGCAAGTGTGCTTAGCCTGTGTATCAACCCGCACATGGCCCTTTCAGAGATGCTGGATGAGGTGACCTGGAGGGGGACTCTGCTGCTAATCTCGGGAATTATCTGATGCCCAAGCACTGGCTGGGAGCAGCAGCACACAGACCGTTTAGTTCCAGCTTTTTAGAAGTCRGTTCTCCAGCGTCAAGGAATGACTACCCTCTGCAGGGAGGGAAACAGCAAAAGAAATTAATCTTCTCCGAGGCAAGTAAATGTTCCAATAATATTCGTCATTTAGTCAAATCACTGCTATAAAAGCAATGCTTCCTGAACCTCTTGAGAGGGGTTTTGCTTTAAGCACAGACCTGACTGACAATTAGGAGACCTGCGACTGATGTAACGGAAACCCCAAGGAATTCAGACTCACACAAGGACAGAAATACCAGGACCAGGATCCCCATGAAACTGAGACAATTCTATTAGACATCACTGCTTTTTTGCAGTAAATCCATGGTAGTCCTACCACATTAACACTATCTGTTTYGGAAGTGAGAATCACTCAGTAGCTCCAGCCAAAGTGCATGAGATTTTTTTTCTGTTGGACAAGACGGTATCAGAAATCATCAGTGTTGCCTTGTTAATTCTTAATGTCAAGATGTTTTTGCACTGAATCATGAGTGTTGACCACCCGGGACCTGCGGGGCTTTGCACTTCTCACTTCACATGAGATTTATACAGGAAAGGCAACTGAGGGTAAGGATGGAGTGCATCTCCCTACTTCATATCAAAGCTCTATATGCTGCTACAGGTTGCAGAAAAACATTAACTTTATACTATAGCTATAGTTAGAACAAGGTTTAGGAGACACAAGTAGCTTCACATTAGAAAACTGGAAAAGTGCCTCCTTGGGAATAGGGCTGTGTTAGCAGGGTATTTTGGCTGACTAAGTGAATTTGCATGCAGATTTTGCTGCTTCAACAAAGCAAAGGAAAAGATTTTTCATCCTTTTTGGCTGTTAATTTTTCCAGAATTTGCCTGCCAGGGTGATTGTCTAGGATGGCGAGCGATTAAGATCTGTTTTGCAAACAGAAGTATAATGAGGTTTTAATATCTGGCATTTCCACAGCAATATCCTAGAATCCACATAAGATAAAATACACAGTCAGGAAGAACAACAGACATCTCCTGGGTTGTCACCAAGGAGTCTCTGGCTTCAGTGCCTTTGTGTGGTTTTTAAAAAAAATGAATTGAGATGTAAGATTATAATTATCCGTGATGGCAACACAATGCTCATAATGAGAAAACAATGGTCTTTGGACTTCAACCCAGGGCAGCACCCGCCTCTCCCTCTCTCCATCCCTCTGACTAGCTGAATTAAAAATAAAATACGACCCGGAAGAGCAGGCGCGGTGCCCATCGGCAGAGGGAGCGCTCCCAGCCGTGCCGTGCCAGCCCCGCGGCCCCGCTCCGGCGCGAGCCGTCTGAAGGCTCCCGCGCCGTAATAAAGTGCACTTTGGGCCCGCGCCAGCACCYGCGCGGGAGGATATTGGATTATTTTTCGCTGTGACAACAGGAAGTCTGAGACAAGGCATTTCCCATTCTTGTTCCAGCATTATATGAATGGCCTTTAAAAGTGTTGTGGAGAAGTAAACACAAAGGAATGTCCCACAAAGGAATGGTTTTTAACAATGCCTCTGTTTTCTCCATGTTCAGCTGCGCGGCTGAGCACGATCCCTCGCAAGTCAGTGGAATTCTGCTCACATCACGGCATGGTGAACTTCGTCCTCGGCCCCCTCCTCTTGATGTCACTAACCATGAGACCACTTGCACTTTAAAAGTGGCCCTTTATCTGGGGCTCTGTGACCAATGATCCTCACCTGGCATGCAGGGGCACATTTCTAACAGTATGTGGGGGTTTAGATCCAGACCTGTTTTTCCAGGCGCTGCCCAGATCAAACGTTTAATGCTCGCTTCTGTCATGGAGGGAGCATCCCAGCCATGCTCAGGTCTCGCTGCTGAGGTCCCACCACCTCCTAGGCGTGGTTGAACAGGTTTCCACTGTCCCTGATGTCTAGGGAGAGCCTTTCCCAACTCTGACCCGATTGTCTGACCATTCCTGGCTCCTTTCCCCTTCTGCAATCCCTCTTTCCCCCACCTTATCCTCTTCTGCAAACCCCTTTTCTTCCCCTATCTCTCTCTCCACCTTAATCCCTTCTTCCACTGTGCCTCTAAAATAAGATCTCGTGTTCAGTACCACAATTTACAGCACAGTTTAGACTTACCCCAATCGTTGTGTCAACAGCTGGACCTACAAGAGTATAGCTGATGCCTTCACCATTGCCCATTCTCTCCTCTTCCTCATCCATCAGCTACTGAGCGGGAGAGATGTTGGCTCTGCATCTCAGGAAAAGAGGATCTGTTCTGAGACCCACCCAAGGAGGGAGAAGGACAGGGTTTGCATGGGTTAGCCCTGGACTGTCTTATTGATAGAAACCTGCTCTTGAAGCAGCTGCTGAGACTATTTTCAGCTGGAGTCCTCTCCTGAGCAGGTCTCAGGTTTCCCAAGTCCTGTCCTGAGCAGACAGGTTGAGTCCCATCTTTCTGAATATTCTTAAAATAAGAACAAAATCCATGTCAGAAACAGTAAGTGGTAACTTCTTTGGGGTTTTTTTTGTCTGTTTGTTTTTTAATGATGACTAATGATAAAGCTCAACGTTTTCAGCTAATTCTTGATTACAGTCCTGATTATGGCTCGTGGTCTATGTTAGATCCCCCTGTTCACACTTGTCACTACAAATCCATTGCTGACTGCGTGTTAAAAAGGGAATTCAAAGTGATGGATCATGAGATGGAAAATGAGTTCCCTTTCCTACAGATACTGAGACTCCAAGTTGCACTGCTCTCAGCTTAGAGCCATTGCCAGCTTCTGAGAAGTGTATCTCCAAAATGTCGTGTTGAAGGCTGATGCAGGGAAACAGCAAGCACTGGGATGGCTGGTGGAGCTACTGGATGGCCTCCTGATAGTTTCTTTCTTTTTATTATTTTGATTGTTGTTCACGATGTTTCTGCACTTTTACAGTATAAAAATAGTAGACATGCCTCCTGGCTGCCTCTGTACACTGTCCATTAATCAACGCTTAGCTAATTCATAAATAATCCCTTTAAACTCTTTTTGTAAGTCTTCCAGCCTTTGGGCTGCTCTGTAAACTTTGCTACGGTGCATTTTGGAAAGAACCTTTAAATGATTCAAATATTGCCTGAATTTTTCATGGGTCCTCTGCAGAGAGGTGACATTCATCTGAACAATCATCTTTAATTTACACCACATGGGAAATGGGACAAATAAAAGTTAAATGCTCTCCTCAGGGTCGTGCAATGGTCCAGTTAGAGTAGTAGTTTCTTGCCCCTAGTCCCAGACCTGGCCTCAAACCATGTGGCAAGTAGATATCTATCTCTTCAGAAGGATTGTCATACTGATCTCATCACTGGCATCTCACTCACCCGCTTTTTTATCTCTAATTATGTACTGACATAATTATCCTTCATTACATAGAGTGCACGCTGTGCACACACAGACAGGAAAATAAACTATGTAGTGCAGCTGGGGCATGCTTTATTCTGTCTAGAGGTAAAATTTACCCATCTTCATCAGTTTTTAACTATTGAGTGTAACAGAAACCAGTTAGGGGGGTGGGTTTTCTTTTTCAGGATAGAACTGCCCTGGTGTCGTGGTTTACAGTTCATCCATAAAGATACAAATTGTTTTCATTTCTTCTCACTTCTGTTCTACCATTTTCTCCAATATTAAAGCATCTTCTGGAATAGATACGATAAAACTGCTATCGCTAAAGCTTTCTGCTTGGTTCAGGGCACTTTCCCATGTCATCTACCTGTATTTATTTCTCCTTTGCAAGGATACAAATCGACAAAATATACCGCCTGAGGCAATCTGAGTATAGTAACTACTCCTTAAGTCACCAGATGGAAATCAATCAGTTTTTTACTGAGTAAGAGTGAATAAGGATAAGGATCCCTGGTCTGAAGCCTACCATCCACTGGGTCATCCATGCGTGAGCTTTCGGAGAGGAGAGGAGACTGCAAGTGAGACTTCGATGTTGCATAAGAAGTTTAGCTACACATCTGCCATTGACGGCAGCGGTGACTAACAGTGCTGTTCAGACAAGTTCACCAGGCCAATCTCCCCCTGCTGATGTGGCAGTTGGTGGTGGGAGCACACCAGGTCCATGGTTTACGCTTACTGCCCAACAGGCTCCTGCAGAGACTTCCCTGCACTATTATTGCCAGTACTTCTACCTGTACCTTTCCTGATAGACTACATGCAATTAGTGTTATTTGATGTAAATGAGGAATAGAGCCTTACATTTGATCAGAAGAGTGCTCACCTAGCAGGCTGGAGGAGAAGGCGGCTAAGGGCCGTGGTTTGCGGGTGCTCAGGGTTTCTCAGGCGGCATGCTGTGCCTCCCRGTTACAAACAACTCCAAGGTCCGATGCCAGTGGCCTTTCATTGGCATACGGCACCTTCAGATAACCATTTGATGACAGGAGTTTATTCGTCCAAATCAGTCATAGGTCAGTGCTATAAATATTAACTTCTTTAATATCTTGGTTCCTCCTTAATGTTTTCTGCTTTCATCTTCCATATCGGAGTCAACCTGAGAAAGAAAGAGATGGTTCCTGGTGTAGTATAAATCTCTGTTTTAACAGTTGAGGATGTGAACCTATATGTCTGATACCACCTAGGAAAGGAACTCCTCTGCTGTCAAGAGCTGGCTTTCCCATCTAATTCAGTCCTTCATCCTGCTGCCAAGGGAACGAGTGTCAGATTCCTCTGAATTTTCTTGGATGAATGGTTAGACCATGCTGGTTTGCAAACTTACTAAAAAAAGGAGGCAGGGCTGTGTTTTCATTTGCTTGTATTGTTTTAAGCAAGTTGATACGTTCCACAAATAAAAATGTTCTTTGTTTTATGCATAACAGTAAAAGAGGTTGGGAGGTTGAGGCTCTCCAGAAAATCCATCAGGAATTCCCCAGTCTGGTTTTTAACCTGTGTCACCTCACCAGGATTGAGGTGCTTTGTGACTGATTCATACTTTGATAGTGCTGTATTTTATGTGCTATATATCAGGTTTTGGCACCATCAGAAAAGTTCTAGTGCAACATTTTTGTGGGAGGCAGAATGGGAGCGGGACAGGAAGACGGCTCTCCCCTGCCTTGGTGAAAGGAATGAAAAATATCTCCCATAAAAAAAGAGAAACTGCCAGTTCACAGGAATGTAATGCAGTCTGCCTGTGGCTCTGCCATGTACTGTGTTCAGAAACTCTAAAAACTCTTCATTTTCTTTCTTTTAGAATCAAGACAAGCTGTATAATATTTACGCCCTTCTTCAAGAGACCAAGGGCGTGAGTCATCACGCTCATCTCACACCGTCGTCCCTGACAGCATCATTTGAGGCACTGGGCAGCATCACGTTATTCAAAGTAGGACGGGAGAGTCAGCACAAGGGCTGGCACTGGAGGACCAGATCCACATCGGGCTGCTGAGTAGCGATGATACACACTTACACAAGAAATCCTGCCGTAGTGGAGCCTGCATCTCTGGATTATACCCTTTCTTAAATTGGGGCATATTATTAAAGATTTGGGGACTCTTGGTGCAGTTTTTGTTTTTAAAGAAAGTTTTGGGCAAAACCCAAACAGCTTCAACTTGATGAGTCAATGTTTCTTTCAAGCTTTTCACCCCACTTGTAACTGATTGGTAGCAAATTGTACTTGAAAGACTATTTTCATCTGATACTTTATGTTATTCCACCGGATCAATGTAATATTAGTCACCATACAGAGCAGAACGAGCTGAAATACAGCATTGAAACTGTGCATTGCTCTTGTCTGGAGTACTCCTCAGACACAGCTCAGCATCCAGCTCTGTCAATGCACCTTAAATTGACCTTTTTTTTCCTAATCCTGCCTTCTCTGGAGATAATATCCAGTGAAATTACTGTAACTTTATTTGGGGAGCTCTAATGTCGATTAAAGAACAGGATGCTTTCACATACAGAACATTATGAGATAAATACCAGTCTTAGAAACAGAGAAGATGCAGAGCATGCCATGTCCTTTCATAATGAGCTGTGACAGGGAAATAAAATCACTCGTCTAATACTTCTGAATTTGGGAGGACTGAAGAGAGGTTTCAGATAGGCCCTTGTGTTACTTTGCTCAACGACAATTACATTATTTTATCACATTTGCATACTAACAGATTTTTTTATATCCTTTTGTATACTAATAGCGACATTTCTACTTCAACATTCGCGACCTTTTATCTTTCCTGCCACTGTACTCCAAATATCCATTTCTCCACTGAGAGCCTTGTTATCGCTGTCGAACAACCACCTTAATATTGGAGTATTGTATCATAGCTGCCTGTAGCATGAACTGTAAGCTTCTCGGGACAGAGACTGCAATACACATTTAGAGAGTGATATGGCTAAAACAACGGAGAGGAGATGAAAGTAGGTCTCTTTGCTATAGAGCCTTCCCATGACCTCCTCCACTGCTGAGCTTTGCCTCTTACTTTTTCACTAGAGCACTGTAGATCCTTACAGTCTCTTAATAAAGCAGGGCAGTACATTCTGCTTTTCCCCCTGAAAGATCTCTTACGCTTTGGGATTTAGGAGTTGAGGCAAGAGGTTAGCAAGTTGTTTTCCAAGGGCCTCACAGTTTGACACTATGCCAGAGCTAACAGAGGTTTAAACCAAAATGAAAAGCAAACGACATTAAGCAAACCGGAGGTGACGACGGGAGGGGGAAATGAACATTTTGGGAACTGCCAAATATTTTTTGAGCCACTGTCAACCTACAGGCTTTGTTTTCCATTGACTTATCACTTTATTGCTCTTAGTATCAGGATGACACGGATTCTCTCAGGCATCTGATAACCAGGGAGAATCCTTCTCTTACGTGGTCTCGCATGCACTGCATACCTCACATTGGTGGTCTTGCAAGCTGTGATAATGTCCTTCCTGCAATATATCTCAAGATAGAAATAACAACTGAACGTTGCACAGAAACTTTGGCTACATCTATGCACATTGCTTAGAAGTTTGCGACGTTTAGCATGTTAGGGGCTTGCCACTGCGATACTCTGGGCCTTACAGCAGGCTCTAATTCTGGATCTATGACAAGTTCCTTTTGCCTGGGCAGTATGTCTCAAAGTTTGACTTTATATCCCCCACCTTACTTGTGACTTGGAGTGCAGTGCACTTAATGATGGAGACCACGCGGGAGACCTTATCTTGGGAAACTTACTGCAGCCAATCATTAAGACAAGCTTATATCCTCAAAGACAAATTAAAATCTTCAAAATCTGACATGAGAATCCCTCAATGTTTGCTCACCCTTGCTGCTCTGTCTGACCTCTGCAAGCCAATCCTAATAGTAGCCTAGAATGACTCCTGCTGGAAAACATTCACCAACATCCCCTCACTTTGATATGCATCTTAAAAAAAAGTACAAATTTAATACTGGAAGCAGAATAGAAGCCTTTTTCTTAAGGAACAAGGTAATGCATTGGAGACTCTGGTTCTCAGGTTTGGCATCCACATTTGCTCTGGTGTACCAGAGTTTCTGAGTGTGTTCCTCTCACATGAAGGGTCATATGTTAAGAAATATGCCCCCAGAATCCATTAATTAACCAAATTCAAACTGTAGAATTGAGTGGCTTTTCCACAAGGCATCATTTACGTTTACCCAAGAGCAGAACCATGGATGCCTGGAAGCTGGCTGTCAAGAAGGTTCTCATCTTCACTCTGGAAAGTGTTCAAGTAGGCAGATAATATAAAATTTCCTTGTATCTTATATTTGCTTCTTGCCTATCTCTTTTCAGCCCATTAGGAAATAAGGTCAGCATCGTCTCAGAGAATACCTTCCATGCTGTTTTGCTGTCCCCTATTTCTTTGTGTTCACCAAAAGCAATTCCAATCTAGTCTGAACTTTGATTCAGCCCTCATGTCTGGAGGGTCCATGTAGTGAGGAGCCAGGAAGACTGCATAAACAAAAAAGCACATTCATGAAACAGGAAAGGTTATTCTCCTTAAAATTCTTACTGTTATTTTATTTTCAGTGAAGATTTGAAAATTCTCCCTACAAGAAAGACCCAGAGCTTTTCCTGGCTGTGAGGCAGTGAAGTATTTTCCCATGTCTCATAAGGATGCCAAGCTCTCGTAGGATGTAGAGTGCTTAAGTTCTTCTGCTGTAACGGCTTCATCTTCTGGGATTCAATCAGTGAGTTTTCCAGGTACATTATCAGTTTGATGCCCCAAAATTCTCACTGCTCCCTAAGCCCTACGAGCTTGGTAATACTGTCCAGTGAAAAGTCTTCTAACCTGCCGAGCCTGCTCTCTGGTGGGAACTTATCAGTCCTGCTGCCTCTCTACTATCAAGTCCAGACTTGTCAGCAAATGACTCTTCTTTCAGGAGTCCTGCATGCTGGAAAGCAGATTTAGTTTCATTACCGTCTCCCAGGAAAGCAGGATGACTCTTAGCCCTGAGAAGAAGTAGGTCGTATTAGGGAAACTAACGGGATTATGACCAGTTCAGTAGGACACTCAGGTGGCCACAGATTTCTCCCCTGCTGCAGCTGACAAGCACCGTGCAGCACATCTGAAAGTGCTGAATGTCCCTGACAAAGGAAAGACTTAAATTCTTGTTCCTCAGGTACACACCTACTTCTACCTTGAATAAAGAAAAGAACAGACAATCTCATAACGGGGTCCGGGGAGCCATCGGAAAGACGATGCAAAATGATTCCCATTTCACTCTTGACTCATCTCTTTATTCATTACTCCTCGAAATTCCCACCGTCAGAGCGGGAGCTGTGAGAATGTGCAGGATGCAGGGCTGGGCACAGACCGCAGTCCCTACTCTAAATCTCCATCAGCTGTCATAACAGCAGCAATTATATCCTCTCCACTGCCTCTAGAGGGTAGAGCAATCATGAGTCTCTAACAGGGCGGGCAGGTTGAACAGTGCCATTTCAGTCTCCTAAAAGCTTTAAAATTTCCTTAGCAACCCTGCACAAAAATTGCCAGTCAGTGCAGCCAGCCGGCAGACCTGAGACTGGTGATACAGCAGTTTCACAGCGCTCTGCCAGATTCATCCCGCTCCAAACATATTCATAGCAGTCTCATGGAAGTCCCAGGACTGCTTTGGCAGCAATTGTGCAGGATAAATAAAGCTCCCATTGTTGCAGATGACTCTGCTTTCAATTGCATGGGAATCCAGGACAGCGGGGACTTCTGACTGATAAAGGTTAGCACATTTGTACTGCTTTTCTAGTAATGCAGGGCTTGAACTAAACAGGACCTTTTGGAGTTCATTTTTGGGCAGCTGTTTCCTAATTGCTTGCAGCATTCTTCTAAGCAGCTAAGCCTCCCCTACAATGTTTAATTCTTGTGTCCCCAGCCTCACTGCGCTGCCATTTGAGCAGGCATGAGTTAATATATTCTCAGCCATAGGTATGTCTGGCTCTTCACATAAATAAGGAGGGAGTCTTTGCCCCAAAAATCTTTGGGGGAGGAGGGGTTTATAACATGGGAGCAGAAGACAAGTCTATAACCAAGGGTTTGTGTGATTTCTGAATTGTTGAGTGGAAGAAATAGTGTTCTTTTTATTATATGCTTTGATAGAAAGTCTTTTTATAGCTAAGTATGAACCATGCAGGTTCACTTAAAGTAGCCCTGATCATGACCTTGGAAAGTATTTCTGAAAACTCTTTGGATTTCACTAGCTGTAAATATTCCTCCCATCATAGCATAAATTAAAAAGACCTGATGCAGCTCCTTGCACGCTACTTTCCCACTACAATACGTTTATTTGCCCCTCCAGTAATCTACCAAACTGAAGTTACCGCTCCTGAATATACAGCATGTGCAGAGTAGAGATACATCCTCTTCAAAGACAAAAACCAGTCCATTTGCTTAACTACCTTCCTCCTAAAACATTTAAGAAACTGCATRCAACTTCCCTGAACCAGAAATTTCCCACTAGTTGGCACCTGAATAATTAGAGGTGTTATTGAAAATTTTATTCCAGCAATCTGGTCTGCCTATACAGCACATGGTTTTTTGAGCCTAATCAGAGCTCAGAAGGCAGTTTATATAAATCAGCCTCAGGATGGTAATATGATAGCAGCCGCGCTTGTTTATAACGCAGCCTTCTGCATAGTGCAAAGTCTGAGTTTGATTGTTTATAGCAGGCAATGAAAAGGCATGCCTCCGCCTTGCCCTTTGATTGCTCGCCTGCGCTGAACCATTGAAAGCTGCAAAAAGGGTCTGCAGCCTTTTTTTCTAGAAGTTTAATTCACAATGTTGCAGCCTGTAGAATAGGGGGGGGGAAATAATAGTAAAGTTAAGGCAGACAGTTTTTCAGCAGTCTAACCTCCCTCACGTGGGCTAGAATGAGAGTGTAAAAGCACGTGTCTCTCCATACCAGCACAGGGACAAAATTCGCTGTGGCATGCTGAAGTGATGGCCCTGTACATCCAAGCCCAGCAGCGCAACAGCTCATTGCCTGCGTACTTGCAGCCAGCACGCTCAGCCAAGCTGGTCTCAAAGAGGAGGCAAAAAGTGGAATTGGGACTGTGAGAGAGTTGTTTGTTTTCCCACTTTTCTGCATGCCAGACGTCTCAATCTGCCTGCAATTTGGGGAGGGAGAGATCCCCAGGGGAGAAGGAGAGAAGGGAATGGAGGAGGCTGCTTCCTTTGCCCTCTCAGCATGGCAACCCATTGAGAAATAAGGGAAGACAGACAAGAATCTTGTTAAAATATGGTCAATTAGGGCTAAGCACACTACAAAAGGAAGAAATGTTGCGTATAAACAATGCTCTACGAACAGCAGAAACGATGAGACTCGGTTTCTGCACGTTCTCCCGTGCAGATTCTGTGATGTCTCATAGCACAGTTGTGCTCTTCTTGCAGCTTTTATACTTGGGGAGACGTGGTGGTTTCTCCCCCCTGCAGCACTCCAGCAGAGTGACACGTGGAGCACTCTGATTTATTCATTTGGGAGCTAATCTCCTTGCTTCTTTTGTGAGAAATGAAAAACGTGTAGGGCACAGCCTGAGCCCAACACAGACACGCCAGGGACCAACGCAGAGGGCACTTCCTCGCCGTTAAAAGCAGGTTGGCACGCCTGAGCTTTGTCCCAGGCAATCACAAGTAACGCCACGTGTCTAACTTGGGGATCATCTTTGCTTTTATAAGCTAAACGGCAATCTTCTTCCTAACRGACTTCCCATGGCCCTTCTCCAGCCGTGCAGAGCATGCGTGGTTGGCCAGAGAAGGCAGACAGCCCTTCCCGGCACTCCTGGTTCATCCCAAGCACTGCACACGTGGGGAGCCCCTGTCCTCAAATCACCAAAATAATATCCCCAACGGCTGGGTCTCCATCAGCCCTAGGATAACTTGCCCTTTTAAAGCTCTCAGTGAACAGATCATTTGCGAGTATGTAAAATATAATGAAAATAGGAGTGGCCAGGACTTGCTCTGCAGTAAAGATGTCTGTATTTCTTCTGAGCATGCGGCATGGGTGGGCGATGCGGGCCTGGTTTATGGCCTTTGTAAAGGCTACGTGGAAAGTCACCTGACACTGCTGGCTTAACACGACCATGGTTTATGGCACATTGTTTTCCCCTTTATTGTGCTTCTCCAGGAACGCGGTGTCACCTGAGATTTGCAAGACGCATACTCTGCAGTGCATAACAGCCCCGAATCCTCCAGTGGACTGAACTGACGTACGTGCATTGACTGCATTGAACTGTTCAGTTTTACAGCAGTTGAAGATTTAGCTTGCAAAGCCTACAGCATGTTAACTATGTTATCTCTGTAATTTTGTTATCGGACTATCCTATAGCTCCCTGGGATGGGGACTGCGGTCACCCGTTGCTGTCCTGTGTTCTCCCCGCAGGATGAGCTGCTGTTGGCGAATGAGCTGATGTGTGCTCCTCTTTGGGGAGTTGCTCCAGGCTGTGCTCTCCGTGAAAGACCAGGATATTCAGAGGAATCACTCAAGTAATTTTTTTGCTTCTCTTCATCAGTTTTCGGTATCTTCCTTTAACCTTAATTTTATATTTATACTTTTGGTGACCATAACGACTGCCTTTCCTTCTCTCTCTTAGCATTGTTGACAGTAATAGTGTGGCTATAGAGATGTATTGTCCTGGTTAGTGTACAACAATGATTCTAAATCCATAACGAAAAATTAGACTTAGAATTGTTATTTTGGTGCTGACCTTTTCTATTAGGGTGGGATACAAATCACAGAACTCTTCATTTTCTTTACCTTGCTGCCTCTTTTCTTGAATTAGCTGGCATTTCTTCCAGCTCATTATCAATGTGCTAAGATGGTGATAAATCTTACAGCAAATTATTTTGGGAGTGGAAGTAGGTAGCCCGAATTTGTGAATTTTGGATTCCAGATACATTGCAGAACCATTTTGCCTTTCTGTTACAAAATTCCTCTGGGACAAACTGAGATTACCTACAGGTTACTTTTACCCTTTTGTGCTTCTTTCACTTACTTAACCTATTTTTCTGCTTCCCGGATTCAACCATTAAGGCTACACGGTCCTTCAAGGAAAGATTCAAATTTCCTAACAGGGAAGCCATTGATATTTGAAGCCTCTTATTTCTTGGGAGCAGTTCCTACAGGACATCTGCAATAGCTAAACATATTGTTTTTCCTAGCGTAAGGGTTAAGGAACTGTCCCAAGCAGCAGAGGCAACACCAGGCTGCTGGCTGCAAAACATGACACGAACGCCTTCCGTTTGTAACATCCCTATTCAAGTGTATTTTGCATAGTAAAAGCATTTAGCAACAAATACAGGCCACAAGGAGTTTAGTTGTGTCATTGTTTGATATAAGAAATGCCGTACGTGAGCATCTAGTGAACCACAGATTTTTTTAAAATGTCACCAAATGTATTTTTTGAAAAAGAATCTCTGCATCTGCTAATGCAAAGCAAGATGACAGATCTATATGGGAAGACGTGGTCTACACTCTTCCTGCTCTAATAGCCGGTCTTCCTCTGTCTTCCTCTGTTTCACTGAGATGAGCCTATTTCATATAATTTCTATGGTAATTTTTCTGTACACAACTCCCAGTTACTACAGTATGTGTGTAATTGGTTGCTGTGTTAGTTAATCATGTGGCCAAATAATCTCTCCATAAATAAAGCAAGAAGAATCACACACCATCAGTCTAGGAAAACAAACAAAAATAAGATTTTCTACATAAAGATTTGTAAAAAGACTTAATTCCCTTGGTCTCAAGAAAAGAGAGCGCGCATTCTGTCAGCCTTGCTGCTGCTGGGTCTGGCCATCTCCTGCTCCCCTCCGGTGCCGGCTGGTGTTCCCAGAGTGATCCTCCCGCCCGGGGACTGTCAGACGGGCCTGGGAGTATTTGCTGGGCATTAGGAAACAGGAGGTTTGTTATTTCATTGATCGATCCGCTTCACGTTCTGTCTTTTGGAAATGGAGAGAGGTGGATTCAAACATAACAGGGAAAGAATGAGGAAGCTCCTCTGGGCAGGAACCGGCAGAGAGCTGATGGAGCCAGAAGAACAGGAAGAACAACAACATGAGGACCAATGGGCCTTTCACCTTCACGCAGGTTATTGCTATTTTGTCTTCCTCGAAGTCTCATATCCCCAGAAATGGCTCCTGAACCAGCCTTGGCTCCCTCCAGTTTCCTCATACAACGTTTTCTGGTGGGAATTTTCAAAGTGCTCTGAAGAATTAAGCTTTGAAAAGTTCTGGCCTTCCTGACGATTATAAAATGGCTTTTTCTTTTTTTTTTTTTTTTCCCAAAACAGATTTTTTTCCAAACTAATGGGGAAGAAAAAGTGATGAACCTGAGTTGCATGTGACAGAGAAAGAAGAGAGGGTGAGTGTGGGAGCGTAACAAGGAGCATGTGTTTGCACATGTCTCTCTGTGAAACAGCAGTTTCCTTGCAGTGCTTCAGACCACACCGACCATCAGGCAGAAACCCATCAGCTAGGTACACGCTGTCGTACTGCAAAGTGACGTACACGTCAAACGACTGTTTCCCTCTTCAGAGCTGCACCCTGTCAGAGGATCCGGGCACATGCCTGGGCCTCCCTGCTCTCACAGCCCCCATCTGTCCTGTTGCACCCCTCCCTGCCAGGACTTCCACCTACCCTGGGAAATTCCCTTCCCTTCAGGCAGTGGGTCAGCCTGGGCTTCCACTCCTGCCTCCTCCCACCACCACACGTAGCTGTAGCTCCCTCTGCTCAGCCACCTATTCGAAAATCAGTGGCCGCTCTTGCAACCCCTTGAAAGTCAACTAGGGTCCTTCCAGCTGTGACTCCTCCACATGTTTCCCTGCTGTCCTGCTGCTGTGTGTGTAAGATAACTACTGCACTTTTCTGTCTCCTCCATTGGGGCAGAAGAGGACTGAGGCTGTCCCATGAATTTCTAGATAGCCAGTCCTCAAGCTTTTGCCTGGCAGGGTTCAAAAATAGCTTATCAGTATGTCCAAGCTCTCCACAGCCAGCAAAATCAGACCAACAATCTACCTGGCCTGTAGAACCTGTCACGTAGCCCAGCACCTCTCCATCACTGCCACTATCTGATGATTAACCAAGCTCCAGCACACTTGGGACTGTAGATTAAAATCAGCAGTCTGAGGTTACACTGCCTTCAGCCTTACTCCTCTCCAAGGCAGAGACATCTGATCCTCTGGGGTCCTGGATTACCACTGTCATCAGCCCAATATACTGAAGGAAAGTAACTCCGGCCTGGGTTGGCCTTCATACAGAACTGCAGCAGCCCCAGGGCTAATTCACAAAAAGTTGTCCCTGCTTTTGAGGGCAGTGACACCCGGCAAGAGGGTGGGAAAGGTGAGTAACAGTAGTGACATCTTTAAGCATACTGACCTTTGCGACATAGTATTTCTGGGACTGTGTTGACATTGCTATAAATTATTGTTCAGGAACATAGGAAATGAGGACATTGGACTGCAAAAAGTTTCCTACTTCCTTGAAACTAGTGCCTAGCTGTTGTATTGAGAGATGATCAGTAGCATGCTGGAAGTATCCTTAAAAAACAATCTATGTAAACATGAAGTTACCCTCATGTTTAAACAACACTCCCTCTACTATAAATAATTTTCAGCTCTCAAATTACAGGCTATAGAGAGGAAGAAATCAATTGCATTAGATTTGCAGGTCTGCAAATATGTATGTGTAAAGTTATGCATAGGAATATCCCCATTGAAAACCTGTGCGTGACCCTGAGGATTTCACGACTCATCCTCTTCCAGTTGTAGCTGTGCTGGCTAAGGCAATTATTGTCTTCCTCAAGTCCTAAGTGTCTGTGTAACTAGTACTTCAGTCCATCCTATTTGCTAATGCAGGATTGCTTCCTACTATTTTAAACCCCTTAAGGGACAGGCTTCCACCTTTTTCCTTGAAAGATATGTCCATGATTTAGTAAGTAGCACTAATAAGACATTTTTCACATAACTCAGCCTAAAGTTTTTGAAAAATATTCTCTCTCCTCTCATACCTGTAATCAAATACCCAGAATGAATAATGGCTCTTTTTTCTTTGTACCTGTGTAAATCAAGAATATTTCATAGAATAATCCATTTCTGCATTAATGTATGCATGGTTTTGCCTAATTGTTGGTTTGTTCTCTAGTTCTGATTAAGCTTTAATGCTGTGAATGCCTAATGAGATCTTATACTATACTAGCAACATCCCGAACAGTATTGATTGTGAAATATCAACTGCCTAAAAAAAGAAAGTTACTGACCTATAATTTTTGCGTTTGAAGAGAACATTCAGATTCTCATTTCAGTGAAGATTCTCAGTCCTACTTCTTGACTACTCAGGATGAGATAAATGCAAGCCTTTATAACCCTGAGAGGTTTGGGTCCTTACAGCGGTGGCTTGCTACTAGTTCCAAGCACAAACTGGTGGTCTCCACAACTGGATCAGCTGCTCCATGCAGCTCCCAGTTTGAGGAGGAGTTAATGTTTTACCAGAGAAATAAATCAGCCAAGGAGGGCAGAAAAGAGGATGGGAATAGGAAGGAGGTCTGACAGAACAATACAGAAGTTACAAAACCAATATCTTATCAGAGACTCTCCAACGATAGGACAGAGGTGAACAGTCTCTTCAGAGAAGTTAATTCTAGTGAGTGGCTGGCCCTCTCCAGAGGTCTGTCTGTATTCTTACCCCTGGAGTGTCAGGAGGTGACAAAAAAGAGGCTTCAACAATGAGAGAAGCCATGTAAGGATGGAATTGGTAGGAGAAAGGGATGGATATAAAAGCAAAGTCATATTTAAAACAAAAGGTAAGGCAACTCAGAGCAATCTCCAGCATGGCATTGCTTCCTCTGAAAGTTGCATGCAAGACTACAGCAGAAGAAACACAGAGCTAAGTAACATTATCCTGCAACAGATGAAGTTTCTACTGGGTTGAACAGCTTGATTCCTATAATAATGGAAACAATTTCCACAGCACAGGATGACTAAAATAGGATTTCTTGCTGTAGACCAAATCTAAATCATAGTGGTTTTGTAAATGCATGGAGAAAGTCCACATAGCTAGCTTGCAATTGACTTTGATGGAAATATCCCTGAGACAAATAGTGGAGGCTGATTTACTCAGATCAAATGCAGTTTGACATAATTTAAAACTTCAGGCCAGATAGGTTATAAAACCAAAATGTACTGCTGTAGCTTAGCTGTTAGACAAGGTATCGGTAACAGAGTTGCCTGTTGTGTTGATACCAAGTGAGACAATAAGTTAGATGGACCTTCAAGGGAATTCATTTGCTCAAGTAGCACTTTACCACTGGTCTCTATAAAAATTTTAGAACAGGGCTTCATTATAAGACACAGGGTGAAAATGGCAAAGTAACTCAAGTCTCCTCTTTGCAGTGATTCTCAGGTGAGTTCTCTGCACACTCTACCATGTAAAATCTGAGAGAAGATAAATAAGTGACTGATGCATGAAACTCACTTGATGTCACCAAGAAGGTATTCAAGAAACCAGAYAATGAGTGGTTCCAAGGAAGTCAGCAATGGCAGACCCCATAAAGACCCTAGAACAGAGCTTTTTGTAGGAGGTTTCAAAAATACCCATTGCCATATGAACTCGTAACAGAGTCTTAAGAGTCTACCTTGGAGTAATTCAGTTTAGGTAAAACTTGATGGCATTTTTACATCAAGGAGCCTGACTACTTGGATGTACTGCTTCCCATGTGTATCGGGGAAGGTCAGTGCTTTAAGCCTTGGGTTCTGATGGACCAAATCTCCAAAGGGTCATCAAATAAAAGTCCTTCTTCTCTTGCAGCTGTAGATCTTCTCAGATTTGAAACCCAGATGAACATCACTCAAAATCTTCTGCTTGTTCTGACATGAGGCCAGAGGTAAAAGATTTGCCTTTGTTAGAAAGCTCCTGACAAGATCTTTAAATATTCCAACCTCTTAGGGCTTGGTCTGTGTTGAAAGATGGCTTTTGCTCTTTCAACTTCTGCTGTGGAGGACCTCTGCGACTGACTTCCTTGAAGCTACTCAGAAGCATGAAATCCTATTAATAAAGAAGAATCCCTCTCCCCTGCCGTGACAGAAGCATTCAAATGAGTCCATGAGCTAACCCTTGGCAGAATCCTCCAGTTTAACACTGACAGTTTATTGGGCCTATGGATGGAAATATGAAAAAAAGCCATCCCATTGAGCATGTAGAAGCACCAAATTAACACTTTTGTAGAAGATACTGCGTGTTAGGCTATTAAAGAAAAACTTCTTGAAAGTATCAAGGCACCTTGAGCATTGAGGCAAGAAGTCTAATGAGTACCACAACAGCAGTCTGCCAAAACACTGAAGTAGCCTCCAGAGAAGCCAGGGAAATCAAGTGTCAAAGCAGGTTCCCACATGCATCATATCACTCCAGGCAACAGCCTTCAACATTGGCAAAGCAGTGGTGATTCTGCAAGGACTTCCTTTGCCAGGTACAGTCAGGAAGAAATGATRGGAGATATTAAATATACATATACATATGCTTGGTGAAAAGGGTAAGTGATGACCATAGGAATCCTGCTTTTTGCTTAATGCAGCAACTGCAGACATCAAGGATCAAACCAAAAAGTTATTGAAAATTATCTTATCCTAAGGATCCCAGACCAGGAAGTGAATTCTGACCAGAGGCTATCTTTAAAAATTATTAATTCAAGGGTTTTCCAGGCATAGTATATCTGAAAAATTAAACTGATAATTCTCTTTCCTCCCTATGCCCTACTACTACTGACTGCACCATGCATCAGAAGTATTTCAAATACGATATATCCAAAACTGCCCAAAAGATCTTTTTTCCCCAATTTTCTCAGACAAATTCAATGGTTTATTCTTGCTAAAAAACAAGCTCAGCCAAAATGTACTCTGAGTGAAAGGCCACTTCACTTCCACTACAGTGGACATAGGAGGGGTTGCCTAGAAAGCAAGGCATGCTGAAATAATGACAGCCTGCTTTAAGCTGTGATGTTAGCACCAACTGAATGTTTAATGTTCATATTCAAATAACAAAACAGCTTGTATTAAATATAATTAATATTCATTGCTAAATATTGAGAACAAATAAAGGTAGTCAGATGCCATATTTGGCTTTGGCTTCACCACTGCGGAAATGTTAATTTGTGCTCTCATCTTGCCTCCCACACTCTATTGTCAGTTTTCCTTCCATGTTCTTTAAAAGTCCAGCTTCCTAAACTCTCCCAAATGTAAACCACCACTGATAATAGGAAGAAGTGCAATTATGTGATTCCACTGGCAAACAACTCTACCAGTTTCAGTTCCATTTCAGGATCCCAGTTAAATTCATTCTTCCTATTTCTAAGTCTTCAAATGCAATTGCCCCAGGGAGCCTTCCAGATGTTTATCTCTGTGCTCCCAGCCCTGCTTTTTCTATTACTCTAATTGGTATCTTCCTCCTCCCTGCAACATAGCACAATTCTGGCATTGCCGTGGTGAGAAACTCCTCCTCCTCAGACCCCACATATAGGAGCCGTTTTCTAGCAATTAATCCTCAGTCTCTGCTCAAATATCTGCAGCAATCATTCCTGTTCACATATGCCTCTGAAAAGTATCTTAAAGAGGAGGGAAAAAAAAGCATCTCATTTGTTTCTTATGGCTTTTATGAAGAAAGGCTGAAGATACCATTTTTTATTCTGTCCTGGGTTTTTGGCTTGCTTGCACTTTGACCTCTCCAGCTTTGCTAGCTGGCAGATAGCATAGGAAAACCAGGAGGATGACAATGACAATAGGGCTGACATCTGAACAATCAGAGGGCAGGGGTTTCTAATCAAACTTCTTCTTCTTCCTCCTACCGAACTCAAATTCCTAATAATACCTAGGAGACAACTTACTCTGGGAGAAATTCAGCAGTCACATCTTTATCGAACGCCAGAGAGCTTTCACTTCAGCGGTTTCTTGTAGGAAAAATGAAGCTTCATAACTCTGATATTCCTTTCACACACACACACACACACAAAAAAAAAAAAAAAGGAAAAATACTTTTGTGCATTTTATTGGGAATTTCTGACCTGAAATCAAAACTCAGGACACTGAAGGACACTGCATTGGTTCTTGGATCTGCCTGCACAGAGCTCCCTGCAGGATCAGGGCTCTCATTTGAAAGTGATAGAAAGAGAGTCATGTCTTCTAGGACCTAGTTTTACTCGCTTCAAAGCAAAAGGTGTATCTTCCCAAGTTTATCTTTAAAAAGTTGTTTTCTTTTATTAGTTTCACTTCTTTTAATTTATTTCCTCTCTAGGATCTTTTCTCTCCCACTTAAAACAAATGGATTAATTCAGCCAATGCTGTAAGGTTCATTTGAAGTAAAAATGCCAACTGCAGATCTCAGTTACCTTGTTTTATTTTAGTCATTCTGTGACTACAGATTTTGTGAGGTTTGCTTGTTAAACAGTTTACAAGAATAATCTCCAATACTGGAATCTGATCCATCCGTGCATACTCCACTGACTTCATTGGGTTTACCTGGGCTGATCAAATTGCAGGATCAGTTCCTACATTTGTACTGAACTCTGTCAGACTGTAAATAACACATTGAAAAGAAATCAAATCTACCCCTTAATATATGACAGATTATTCTAATATGATAGATAAAGATTCAATGTAGCCATAGCATCACCTATGCTTATGCTGCCCCTGCCCTGTTTTCACAGTTTGTTAAACTGTCAGGATAAAGTGAAGACCAGGGTGAAGAAGAATCAGTGGCAGAGAGGAGATAATCATTAATGTGGACTCTTGAAAGAAGGAAAGGATTTGTGGAGGCAGGTTTTTCTTCTGAGGAAGAAGGTAGAGGAAGGAGATAAGGAAATTGCAGTGGATAGATGGCACTGTGGGTCTCAGGCTGATGCCTGGGCTGCCATCAGCTTCATGGTACACAAAAGCTAAACTCAGCATCCAGGTGGGGATTTGATGTATGGCCAGGCAAAGGGAGGTGATCTCAGGGAGGAAAAACGGCTCAAATTTTGAAGTACTCAGATTTTTCATGTTATATTCTATATTTATTTTCACTTGAACATAACAGTTTGTTTGCTTAGCAGCACTAACACCTGGCAGACCTAGTCAACATCAGGAAACATTTTATTTAGCAGAGACAGCACTTGCCCATCTCTGTGACCCTTTCCTGTGACCAGACAAGCAGAGAACTACATTTGTGGATACACAACTATCTCCTCTAGTTAGCAAGACCCAACTTAAATGTGTGTTGTGGTCTTCTGGATCAGCCACCTGGCGCTTTGCAGAGGAGGTGTCACAGAGGAGGTCTGTGACAAATCCAAGAACTGAAGTCCCATCTCCTAAGTCTCAGCCTGGTACCTTAACTGGAAAGTTTCTGTTCTTGTTGTCTTCAAGAACTCTCTGGGCAAAGGGCACAGAAATTCTTTGGTATCCTCCACAGTTGGATAGACAAGTGGCCAAGTACCATTATGGGTGATACTTGCTTTTGATGTGAAAAGTCAAGAGACTTAAACAACAGAAAAATTGCAGCAGGCTGATCAATTGCTATGCCATGCCTGAAGAATTCACCTAATTTTCATCCCACTACTCTGTGCCGCCTTTCCTTGGATGTGTGATACAGAGACGGCCAGAACATACAAACCATCATTTTTTCTAAAAAAGACCACATAACTCACCTCTTTAATATATACACAGCTCACATTCTGTGCTGACAGTGAGTTAGCTGCTGTATGACCTGTGGTGCACAACAAGTCACTTCACCTTTTGCTGCCCATTTGTAAATACAGGGATCTCAAACACCTCACCTCCCTTGCAGAGGAGGAGATGTCTACATTACAAGCATTTTGAGAACCTCTGCAGGTTGACGCGCTTCGGCAGAACAATGCATGCTGCACGAGAGGCACCAGTTTTCTTACAGGCAATCCCTATCTTCCACTAATAATACATTTATTTTAAAAAGGGCTGTTGCAAGTATACCTAATCGCATAGATACTTTTCAGCTTCACCGCCTTCTACTCAGAGTAAGACACCACTTTTACAGCTACCCTTAATTGATTAATTACAGTTGTAAAGAAAAAGATGGACCAGTAAAGTACCTTCCATTCCCTTTTTACAGTATATGACTGTAACACTTGACTTCATAGTTTACTGTGTCCGACAAGATTTGATGAGAAAAAGGAATCATTGGACTTTTCAAAGATGGTAAACAGAGACTGAGTCACCACCTAGCAGCTTAGATGTAAACATACAACTTTTTAGCAAAACAGGCTTGGTTTCATCGTGAAAATGAAACTTCATCAATTTTTTTTTTTAATTGCTATGAAATTACATGTCTTGACTCTCTGTGAAAATCATATGAAAGATGTGGCTTTGGAAAACTTCTCAAAAATATACTTTAAATCATGTAAAGCTTTGAACTATGGGATGCATTCAGTTGTAATGGATTTACCACCTTTTATTACTAAGGAATAATGATTTATATCTCTCCTTAAAAAATAATGTTTGTTCAATTAAAGAGAAATCATCAAACCAAAGATCTCTGAATTGAAAACATCCCTGAAAATTTTGTAATTATGTATTTTACCCTAGCTTCCTGAGGAAACAGAGCTTAGGTTATTGCACTGTCTGCCTGTCTGTCACTCTCAACAAAAAATGATAAAGGGGTAGAAGACTGAACTAATAAACACCTGCAAACCTTGTGGAAATCGCCGGCTAATTAAAGAACCACAGAATTATTTCAGTTGGGAGGGACTTTCAGAGGTCATTGGGTCTAGCCTCTGCTCAGAGAAAGACTGAGGTTATTTGGAGCTATTTGTCACTTTGTGGAAAGAAAAGCCATGGAAGTCCGGGGTTACTGCAAGATTTTGAGGGTTAGAAAATGTGAAAAATACATTTATAGGACGTGAAACTCCATCCATCCACTACTTGTGCAATAAGTTGTTATAGCTAAATACATACATTGCAGCCAAACAAATTATCTAGTTTTTCCATCTAATTTTGTGCCTTTAACAACATTTTCTGCCTTTTGCCTGTTGCCTTCCTGTCTCATGTGCTGCAGGAGGCTCGTGATTATTTTCTTCCCCACGCTCAGCTTGAAGGTGTTCACAAGAGCAGCTGATCGCCTGGTTCAACTGGAAGGTCTGCGACTTGTGTTTGCATTAATCTAGAGCACCCGGGACATTGGATTTGATTCTTTGGCTCCCTAAATAAGGTCTCCTGGGATTCACTCTCTAGGTACAAAGCAAGCCAGGCAGCACTAGCAATGTGGCCAAGCATCAGAAGGACCATGAACAAGGGTCATGAACAAAAAGAGATCTTCTGGCAACAATGAGAATATTTTAACTCCCTCTTATCACTGTAGTACCAAGCATCTCTGATCATGGATATGGGATGAAGAAGCAAAACTGTGAGAGACAAGAAGAGGCTGCCTGAGTAGAGAAAGCAGCCTGGTATAACTGTGGGTATGGTCCCACAAGTGCAAACTCAACGTCTTGAGGAAGCATGGTGCTGGCACAGAGGCATGTTTGCATTAATGTATATTCACCTACAAACATAGAGTAAGCTGCACAAGTGGCAACCCCAGTTTTGCTGGTTTAGTGCATCTATATTAAGGGTGTGTGCTGGTGTAATTGCCCTTCTGTCATTACATGGCTATAAATTACCTTAATTATAGACACGGCCACCTGCACACATCGTGGAGCACCGTAAGTGGTGCTGGAAGTAAGTGTAGAGACTGGCCAGGAGAGCACATCTCTGCTGAAGCCAGGGCAGCAAATGGAGCCAAGCGGGAAGCAAGATTTCCTGAAGCAGCTGAGAGGCAGGGAGGAAATAAGCAGACTTGCAGAAATGCTCCTGGTCTAGCTGATTCTGCCATGGGGCAGAGGATGGACTAAGCATCCTCCTCCTTTCCTTCAGCCCAGTTTTCTGTGGTTCCCTCCTACAGTTTTCCCTGGGGTGGCCATCAGGCCCTGCTGAAGATGGGGGGTATCACAGCGCAGCGGCCTCTGGGAGCAGCGGGGCAGCGGCAGGGCAGGGTGAGCCTCCCCGGCTCCGCCACGGTCAGGATCTCTCGCCCGGAGGGCAGAAACGCAGTGGAGACACAGGGCTCGCTCTGGTTCCCAAAGGCTCAGCCTGGCACACAGGCAGATGAACACTGGCTTGCGAGTGTTTTAAAAATAAACAGCCTGAGTTGGATTTATTTTTAAATTTCAGGGAGGCTCAGGAGCAGATCAGCCTCACAAAACGAAGCCCATTTCTTCAATGGCATTTTAAAGATGATAGCACCTCTTTAACTTCATCTCTCATTACGATGACTAATGTGGAGAGAATGCCAGGAGGCTGCAGCCAGTCCGACAGCCCTATTGACCCCGAGAGCACACAGTAAGGGATCTCCTTTGCCTACTCATCTACGACCCGGACCTGGAGGATGAAATCCTTTGCTCAGGTGCAGCTTCACAAGATTCCCCAGTGCTTTGTGTGGGCACAAGGGCCAAGAGGGGCTGGATTGGTTGACAGGATAGAGGCCTAAATTTAGACAAGATTCAGAAGTGGGTGTAGGAAATGAAAGGAAGGAGTGGAAAAGGAAGGACAAGAATAAAAGCGATGGGAATGGATACATAGACTGTATTCATAATGTACCYGCTCGTGACCTTTATTTTTTTTTAAATATCAGTAACCCTTGTCAGGAGTTTGCCCAACTCTTCTGCACAAGGAATTTGCCATCAGAACTACAGTTGACAGGAATCACTTGCAGAGGGATGTGGCTGTCGAGGATGGGGTATGCAGTGCAGAAATGGATTAATTAAGAAAATAGAAGGCATTTATGGAACAGCTGGATAAATAAATGATTGGATCTCAGTGCTGGAGTACAGGCTGGGTGAAATGCCAGCAGCAATGATATGGCCAGGTGGTTATACAAACGGTGACTGTCCTTTCCTTCAAAGGACAGAGCTTTTGTGTCTTGTACCGGTGAAAGGTGAACGGCAGAAAGTTTCAGGAGGGAGTGGCAATGGGCCAGAAATATTCAGCAGAAGTATTCTTCATGTAGTTGGGATAAAATGTTAGCATATGTTGAGATCTGGACTTCACCTTAGGCTTGGCAATTAATAAGATTTCTATTTCCTGTCTAGAAACAATCAAATCACAGTGCTACAATCACTGCCTGATGGTATAAAATGTCTACTATTTAATTATTTCAGAAATGCATCTGAGATGATTATATACACATACTTAAAATTTATTCCCTCTTAAATATAAGTACCTGAATCAATTTTCAATAGATTTTTTTTTTTTACTCACATTTTCACACAATATAAATGAAATATTTTCACATGTTTTTTCAAAACATTATAAGGTACTTCAACTCCTGTTGTAGCAGGACTCTGAAAAGATAAAGTTCACTTAAATTAGGAATATACAGAAAGGGGGGTACTTGATTGCGATATGCCGTCTTCACAAACCAGTGATACATTGTTCCTGCATCCAGTTACTGACAGGAAAATTCCTGCCTCTCTCTTCCACACTGCCCTTTCCACAGCAAAGGATTTGTACAGATGTATTTCGCATGACTTCTGCTCCTCTAAAAAAGTAGGAGAATTCAACAATTTTGGAAAATTGGCTACCTTAAAATGAACTGAAGCTCAGAGAAGTTTTTGTATATAAAAGAATGTTTTTAACGCTTACGGTAACATCAGCTTATGGTTAACTTCAGGGACTCGTTGTTTGCAGTAGTGAAATTGCTTTCCTCGGTTGATCCTTGCCCACAAACCCAGTGTCCGTGACTGAAGAATCAGGTAATAACCCGTAGCCACCTTCTTGTTGTGACATACTGGTTCATCCTGTATTGGGGATCACTTGTGGAGGGAGGACGGAGGGATGAGTTTAAACCTGTGTATGATTTAGGAGGTTGGAATGGAAGTCATTAGGAAAGAGCAATTGTTCTGGGCGGTAATTATAGGGAAAGACTGGCGGTGGGGAATTCAAAGTTTAGGATGTTAAGAAACTAAAGATATGTGCATCAATCTCTGTCCGAACCTCTGTCCTAATCCCCCTCTTTTGCTGAGATACGGTAAACCCAGGTTTAGCAGATTTGTCATGTTTTCACCTGGGTCAATAGCAACAAACCTTTTCCAGGTTTGTAAATCATTTTTCTTTAAACAGCTTTTGAGAATTGAGAGGAACAACAGGGAAAGTCAGACTGTACCTTTTGGAAGGCAAACTATCAAATTAACTGTTTTTAAAACTTGATCTTCCCACTAATATCCTCAACTTCCCTTATTTTCCCTCTTTCTAGCCCTGGAGTTTTACTACTTAAGGCAGTGCTTCAGACTTGGAAATTGTTTTCCTCTGCTGCCCACCCCTGCAGACTCCCGTGTTGCTGAGAAAGGGCCAGCTGGAGCCCAGACAGGCTGGACTTGTCCCCCAGATTGGTTTTGATTTGCTCATTTTATAAACTAGAAAAATAAACAAACTTTTAGTTCACTTATCCACTTGCAGTCAGACTAGCACTGTCTGTCTGCTCGGGTACATTTTCAGTCCCTTCAGGAGGCCCAATTTTTCATGTCCTGAGCCTTTCCCTTCAGAGACTACCCTGCTGCCTATGTTTCCCAGGACCATGAAGTATAAATACTGTGCCGTTTAATGCCAACTCTCTGCAGCCTTCCAACTACTCTTTCATCCCTAAGTGAAGTTGCTTCCCTCGTTGCTCTAACCCCAAACTGGACCAGCCAGGTCTTATTTATTCATCCGCACCCCGGCCTTCTCCTTCCATCAGAGGAAAACAGATGGGTCTCTTCCCTGGGAGGGACTACGTCCTCCATACAAGGCTCATGAAAAATAGTCGCATCCAGGCGAGGAACAGTCTTGTTTACAGCAGATTTCTCTCTTTCCACACATCATACAAATATGTTCTTTACCCGCCTGCCCATGCCCTACAAGTGCGGCAGCCCGGGGACGTGGGGCGGCAGAGTGCACTGGCAGGGGATGGGGGCGAGCCCCGAGCAGGGCCCACCTCAGACACGGCCAGTGCGAGTGCCCCCCGCCCGGCCGTGCCCCGGCTCCAGGGCCGCAGCACAGCGCTGGGAAGGGCCTGCCAGGCCCCGAGCCCGCCATGAGCCCCGCACCCAGCCACACACACGCGGGCCTGGGCGCAAGGGGGGAAACGTGCCCGTAGAGGGCATGGAAGCCCCCGGGGCCCAGACTGAGCCCAGCGGGGCCCCCGCGCCTCCACGGGGCCCGAGGTGCCGGGCCGGGCCCGGCCCGCAGCGGGCCCCGCTGCGGGGGGCG